>JAQHUG010000408.1:1378602-1405098 GCA_028555095.1 Dicrostonyx torquatus | reverse complement strand
TGTGTGTGTGTGTGTGTTTCCCCTCTTTGAATATGTTGGTTTAGGTTCATTTATTCCTTATATTCACTTTAGTGTAGACTATCACTTTAGGTTTGAGTTTTCTTCCTATCACCTTATCACCTATCACCTTATTTCTATCAGCTATTATCTGTTGTAGTATGAGGGGGCTGTTTCCCACCGCCTAGCTCCCCGCTGCCAGCTAGCTTATACCCGAAATAATCACATGGAAAATTGTATTAATTAAACTACTGCCTGTCCCATTATATCTAGCCTCTTTTTGGCCAACTCTCACATCATGATTCAGCCCATTTCTAATAATCTGTATTCACCATGAGGATGTGGCTTACTGGTATGAATCTAACCAGCATCCATCTTGGGCAGGAGAAGCATGGCATCAGCCATATTGCCTTATTCCCTGCATTCTGTTCTCTTTTCCCCACCTACCTAAGTTTCTGCTCTATCAAAAGGCTAAGGCAATTTTCTTTATTCATCAATGAAAGCAATACAAATGCAGAAGCACCTCCTACACCAATCTGTAGAGTTCAACTTGAAGATAGATGTTGTTTAAATTTGGTTTCCTAATGGAATGTCTTATTTAGTCTATCTATTGTTATTGATAAATTTTCTGGGTATAGTATTCTGGGCTGGAATTTGTGCTCTCAAAGAGTCTGTAGAACATTTTTTTTCTCTTCTCTGTTTTATTGATTTTATTGAGGTATACATTTTTCTCTGCTCCCCTGCTTTCCTCCCCCCTCCCCTTATGCCCTCTTCCATGGTCCCCATGCTCCAAATTTACTCACGAGATCTTGTCTTTTTCTACTTCCCATGTAGATTAGATCCATGTATGCCTCTCTTAGGGTAGTCATTATTGTCTAGTTTCTCTGGAATTGTGAATTGTAGGCTGCTTTTCTTTGTTTTATGCCTTAAAGTCACTTATGAATGAATACAGATGATATTTGTCTTTCTGGGTCTGGTTTGCCTCACTTAATATGGCTTACATACCCTTCTGGCTTTTAGAGTTTTCCTTGAGAAGTCTAATATTATTCTAAAAGGCTGCCTTTTATCTTGTAGCTTGTATTATTCTTTTGTTGATTTGTACATTTAGATATTTTTGTTATTAATTACTCAGGGAAACTTCTTTTCTGTTCTATCTGATGGCCTAAATGCTTCCTGTAATCTTGAGAGTTATATTATTCTTTAGAATAGGGAGATTTTCTTCCATGATTTTGTCAAAAATATTTTCTGTGTGTTAGACTTGAGTTTCTTCTCTTTCCTCTTTTCCCATTTTACTTATATTGGGTCTTTTCATAATATTCCAGACTTCCAGGATGTTTGTGCCTGGTGTTCTTTTAGATTTAACATTTTCTGTGACTGAAGCATTCATATTCTACCACGTCTTCAATGCCTGAGATTCTGTCTCCCATCTCTTTTATTTTGCTAGTGAGGCTTGACTTCTTAGGCTCATTTGAGTTCCTAATTTTTATTTCCAAACTTTCCTAACTTTGGATTTTCTCTAGTATTTTTTCCATTTTCAGGTCTTGAACAGTTTTATTCCTTTCCTTCCCCACTTTGTATTTTGATAGATTCCTTTAAGACCTTTATTTTTCCTCTTTAGAGACAGCTAACATATTCCTAAAGAGATATGTCAAGATCATTGTATTTGACCATGTTACTGTACTCAGGTCCTGCTATGGTACAGTTGTAGTAATGTGGTGGAAACATATTGTCTTATATATTGATTTTTTTAACATTGGTATCTAGGCATCTGGTTTTGAGAAGATTATAATTTTAATTGCTCATGCCTGGTCTTGCTTTTATTGAGTATATTTTAGTTCTCTGGTTTCTGTTGCCATCTTTATTTCTTAGGAGAGTGTGGTAGATGTTTGTTGAACCAAAAGAATATTTTTTGAGATCCTAATATGTGTGGCCACTGCGTGGACATCAGGTCCATGTAAAATGTGTCTCTAGGTACGGGAGCTGAAAGTCGGAGTGAGAATGAGTGTTGCTGTGGGAGTTCAAAGCAGAGAGAAGTGTAGGCTGTCTTACCAGGATCGTCTTAGCTTTCCTGGAATGCTGGCAGAGAATGACAGGAGGTCTCAAGAGGTAGTCTGCTAGAGAGCTGCAGATGAGATTGGAGGATTGCATAGGAAGAAGAAGAGGGAGAGTGAAGATGCCAAGCTTACTTACCTGCTTTGCTGACTACTTGCTTCACAGTTGACTGGTAAGTTTCCAGAGAAACCCTGCAGGAGTTTGGTGCTGGGACAACAGAATGAGTGGAGAGAAATATTGTATGAGAAAATCTGCATGACCCACTAGAGAAAGGGGCAGAGAGGAGGGAGAAGTATATGTGGTATACTACAGAGATGGAAGTGAGGGAGGAGATTGTATTTGGAAGAAAGAAGAGATAACAGTTAGGATAAGTGCTTCCATGGCCAGAGTTGTCTTTAGGTTCCCAGAGGATGCATATTGGAGCTGAGAACTCTAAAAGAAGCAATGAGTTGGAGGAAGGAATTTGGGAGGGGATGAGCTGTGTGATCCAGTAGAGATTCTTCCATATTTAAAGGAATGCTTTCTCACCATTATAGCTTCTGGCACTTTTCCCCTAGGAATTCTCTGAGCAATGACAGCTGCTCAGATATGACTCAAGCAGATTTCTTCATCTTTAGATGAGCCTGCTCACCAGGCTGTCTGAATTAATGCATGAATGCAGCCTTCCTGTGGCTATGCCATTCACTGCCATCACATTCAATAACAGTCCCTATCATTGCCTGCTAATAAATTTAGACAGTACTCCCTCCTTAATAATTTTATTTAATCCAAGAAAGAGTTCTTTTTAATTACTCATAGAATGGCCTTCCCTTCTCTCTCCCATAATGTCCTATTTTTTGCCCAATAGCTATAGCTAGAAAGACTAGATAAGAAAAGTGTAATTCACATGTGACAAGCTAAACTACATTGTCCACATAGTTTTACAAGGACACTGTCAAATGTAATTGGAAACAATGCAGTGGGGTTTATGATTCCTGGGAAGTGATACCTGCCAGGAAGCCACTTGTCAATCTGAACCCAGGTAGATATGTGAACAGGAGAAAGACAGGTTTTCAGGAAGTGAATATCCAAGGTTTTCTGAGGAAGATTATGGGAAGTAATGTCCTTTTAGAGACAATTCCTGCAGAAAAATGCCAACAAAAAATGTAAAATCAAATATTGATCACACCATGGACACATAGGTTCTATCATCATAGTGTGTCAGAATGGTAAGGTGAGTATTTAGCTATGGGTATACACACTTGTACACACAGACATACATACATATGTCTTTGCTGAGTTGGGAATAATTGAAAATCCAACAGTTTTCTGAAATATTTTAGGTAGTAAAGAAATGCTGACTTCTTTCTTTGGGTTTTTCACTTATAGCTGTTTTGGGCAAGTCACTTTGCTATTTATATCTTAGCTTCCTTAGAGATAAGATGGGAATTAGCTGAAATATATAAAACTTTTTCTAGTCCCAGTTACAGTGTTTACTGAGTAAATATTTCTAGCACAGTACGTGTTTGTGAAGATGTATGTTGAGGAAAGCCAAGTTGTCTCTACATTTATGATTCCTTTTCAAATAGTACTGTTATAACAGTTTGTGCTGCTGGAAGATGAAAAGAAAAGATAGGAGGGAAAGGGTGAAAGGAAAGATAGGAGGGAGAGAGGAAAAAAGGAAATGAAGAGGGATAGAGGGAAGGAAGGAAAGAGGGAGAGGAGCTGGGCAGAGAGGAAGAAAATAAGCAGAAGGAGGGAAGAAAGGAGGGAGAGTGTAAGGAAACAGGGAAGAGATAATGGAAGGAAAAGAGGGAGAGAGGAATGGGATAAAGGGGATGGGGAAAGAAAACATAGTGGTGAGCATGTCAATAGTAGAACCAGAAACAATGTCAAAGTCTTGAAAGTGTTGCTGTGAAATCCCCTGCCTTCATGGAAGCCCACCATAACATGTATGCATAGTCACTGATTTATGGGATCTGAAAGCTATGAGACCTCAAATGCTAACATAGCATTACATAAAATTTATGGTTGTCACGTTATATACATCTGGGATCTGCTTTGTTTCAGGTACTTATCATTGTGGAAAGAATTCAGAGGATCCTTTAACTACAAACATAAATGCTGTCACAGGAATACTCCAAATGCTCAGTAGATCGACTATCCAAATGGTGATAGAGAAGCTAGTGCATCACCTCCTCTCATCATGGCCCAACAGAAAGCTATCTAAGAGATAGCCAGGCAGCACCAACGTGGGGATTTCATAATAATACTAGAAACACACCCCAGTGGGTGGAGCCTCTAAATTTAATAATCCATCACAGATGAGAACAGCCATGTAGTCAGATTTTCCATTATTGATAGATACATTCTTTTTTTTTTTGAAGTATAATAAGGGTTTTTATTTCAAAGGTAAAATGCATACAGTATCTTGTATAACATTATTGTGAAATTGGAAATAAATTATCTTATGTATAAAATATCTATTTCTCCCTTTTTTATTGTTTTTATTGAGCTATATATTTTTCTCCACGTCCCTTCCTTCCTCTCTTCTCCCACTATATCCTCTCCCATGATCCTTATGCTTCCAATTTACTCAGGAGCTCTTGTCTTTTCTACTTCCCATGTAGGTTAGGTCCATGTATGTCTCTCTTAGGGTACTCATTGTTGTCTAGGTTCTCTGGAATTGTGAACTGTATGCTATTTTTCTTTGCTTTATGTCTAAAAGCCACTTCTGAGTGAATACATACTATATTTGTCTTTCTAGGTCTGTCTCGATATGATGTCTTCTAGATCCATTCATTTGCCTGCAGATTTAAAGATGTCAATTTTTTCCCACTGTGTAAATGTATCACAATTTCTTTATTCATTCTTTGGCCGAGGGACATTAGGTTGTTTCTAGATTTTGGCTACTACAATAATGCTTCTACGAACATAATTAAGTACATGTCCTTGTGGTATGATTGAGCATCCTTTGGGTGTATATACAAAAGTGGTATTGCTGGGTCTTGAGGCAGGTTGTTTCCTAATTTTCTGAGAAATTGCCATACTGATTTTCAAAGTGACTCCACGGTTTATAAACAATGAAACAATTACATAACTAAGAATTCTTCTACAAGAACATAAATGTGAATCTCTGATTTGCTATTATACCCGGCATGACTGCATTAATTGACACCATTCATTAATGGATTCTGATTAGCTATATTTGACATCACAGGTCTTCTTCTGTATCAGCCATGAGACTGAGATACATTATGCAGATTCCCTGTTCTATGACACTGTCCCCCATGGAAAACAAAGCAAAAGCAGGAGTACAGCCTAGGAAGTAAAAAAGGAAGGCTGAACACCCAAGTAAAGTCCATGAAAGAGCTCATGACCCAATAGGTCATGGGGTAACAACCCACCAGACTTTCATACTGCTTCTTCAAATGTCTTCTCCATCACAAAGCACTTGCGCTTTATCTGCTCTCTAAAGCAGACAGTTTTTAAATAGATTCTAACTTTGTTCAATTTCTTAAATTTGAAAATATTTTTATTTCTTTTGGTATGCTTTCTCTTTCATTCTGCATAAAGCAGAGCTGGGTACAAAATGTACCAATAGGCTGTGTCATTCAAACATGTGAAGATGAACACATGCTTGTACTCACCAGAATTTGTGTTAAACACTTGGCAAACATAGTATCATACTATAAATAAGAGCTAGTACTTGGCCATGCTTTGTATAAGTTAGAAAATATGGTCTCGTGATGCTAAAACTTTATAAATTGCAGAATAAATTTTAGAATGAAATTTGTAGGTTTTTGATACAAGGTTGGAAATGTGATTTTTGACTCTTAAATTATTGTAAAATTAGATATCAAGACAGTAAGTTATTATATATATTTCCCTTTAAAGCCCAACCCCTTTCTAGTCTCATAGTTTCTTTTCCTTTGCCCATATTAAATTTCAACTGGATATATAAATTTAACAACTAGAGGATAAGATTCATATATGATAAATAATATATAGTATTTTTATTTCTAATCCTGGATTAACTCATTTAAAATAATGTCTCCAAGTTTCTTCCATTTTCCTCCAAATTTCATAATTTCATTTTCCCTTATGGTTGAATGAATTTCCACTTTATATAGGTTCCACACTTTCATTATCCATATATTTTTTTTTGGTCACCATCTGTGTTGATTCAACTGTCTTGTTATTGTGAAAAATCATATCAGTAATTCACAATAATCAAAGAGTACTATACATGTATCTCTATAGTAGGGTATAAAATTCCTCGAGGATATACCCAGGAGTCAACGAACAACTTTTAGAGTAGTATTTGAGACTCTAGTTGCATTATGCCCCTCCTCCTTTCCTCCCTCTAAACCCTTCCACACATGCATCTTTGCTCTCTTTCAAATTCATGGACTCTTTTTTCATGAACTGTTGTATTGATTCATCAATATATAAGCACAACCTGCTTAGTTTGCTTAGTGCCACTTGTATATATGTTTTGGGGGTTGACTATTTGGTATTTGATAGACAATTAGTGCCCTCTTCCCTGGGGAAGATTGTCTCCCACTCTCACCATTCTTTAGTTATCTACAGATTTTTGTGAGGCAGAGGCCTCACTGGCCTTCCCTCACTCACATTAGCATGTCTGCTCTTGTCCTCCTTCGTCAGCTCATTTTAAAACAGTCTTCTTGCTGAGACTTTATGGATGCAGCTTCATACATTTTTAGGAGATATATTCTTGCAGCAAATTCCATGTCCCTCTAGCTTCTTCCTCTTACAGTTTTCCCTGAGACAAAACTGCAGGACTTGTAATGTTGGTATGTATGCTGTCTATAAGAAATGCATCTTAGCTTTAAAGACTGACACTGCCTATAAAAGTAAAAAGGTGAACAATGGTATTCCAGTTTATCATGACCAGGAAGCAAGCAGACATTTCTATTCTAGTATCTGCAAATGGACTGTCTAATCAAGGGGAACAGTTAACCAATAAGACATTACTATCTTAAATATTTGTTTTAAAATATGGGGCATTCGATTTCACAAAATCAAAAAAAATATTAAGTAATACTAGATTAAAGATACAGAGACACAGATGCAAACAATTATTGTTGGTGTGTATACTGGAAGTTATGGAAATTATGCATATGTGTGCCTAATCATGATAGAGCAGGCCTCATATTTTCAGAACCACTTGAATAGTGAAAAGCATTTCCTCAGAAAAAGCCCCTGGAAAAGTTCATCAGCAGAAAACTCTTATGTAAATCTCGGTATTTATAGAATGGGACATTTTGCAGTTTGAGTCAGCTTCCCTAACAGGATCAGGACACAGTACCTAGAGCCCATGAAAATTCTTTCAATTTAATTTCTATAAAAATAGATTAAAAGCAATAATAATTTTGTTCTATATAATCATCCCAAGCTATCCCCTATTTGTCTTGTTACCAAAAATCTAAAAACTGTTTCCATGATGTTTGTGCTATGATGTAAGTAGTCCATGTAGGAACTGCTTCCCAGGGACCATGAATATCATACTTCAGTTGTGAATTCAGTTCTCAAAACAGTCGGTTCACCACCATAAACAGTACAGTTTGAAGATTTTCAAAATATTTGATTAAATTATAAAATGTTCCGAAAAAAAGACCACTTATTTGATCTCAAATTTATGTCAATGATGGATATTCATAAAGTATATGAATAGAGTAAATACTTATGCAAATATAAACCTACTTTGAATAGGACTATTGCTAGAGATGAGTAATTTGAAAGTGCATATAAGGAGGCTTAAATATTGACACGTTTATGGAATTGCATATCCATGTGGATGTGGGTTTGAAGCACCCCAGAAAAGCTCTATGTGAATCCAGCATTCATCTCCCTATCTGACAGCACAGTTTACACTGAGCTTCCAGGCTTAAGGTGACAGTTCTCATTAACCTCTCACAATCTGATGTTCAGCCCCATAGTATGTGCATGGTACTTATGTTTGCTGAATATCTCCGTGGTGCCCAAGCTTCCTCTTAGACGATTTACACATTGGCCACAACTTGATGGCCAGTGGGTATAATTACGTCCCTTTTATTCACAGTTCTGGTGGCAGGATGGCCTAAATTAAAGACAAATGGAGTGTTGACTGCAATGTGTACATAGAAACTCACAGTGTAGTTTGGATTTTCACAATGTGGCTGCCCCAGAACAGGAGGATTGCCTGCATGACAGCTATATGTTCAAACAACAGTTTTCCAGGAGACGAACAGTGAGCATGATTATAATGTGGTATGACGCTTTATAAATGTTAAAGTGTCACTTCTGTTTAATTTAAAGCATTTTTGATACTTCCATCCACTTTCTTTGTACCATGAGCTAAAACTTTGATCCTTAAACATCCTCCAACAGGCCATGGGCAAGATCATTAGTTTAAGAAATCTGTGGAGGGGTGAAAGTTTTTCATTTAACGGAACATATTGGTTGGATAGTATGTTACCGGTAGCATTCCTTTGAAAGGAATATTGAGAACAAAGCTCCTTGGTTCCTCTTCTTGCCTCCCAGATATGATATGATTTACAATTTTGCTTTCACATGTTCTTCATGTTATAATGTTCTGTCTCATGACAGGCTCACACCTGAGACTTCTAAAGTCACAAATTAAATTAAGCTTCATTGCTTTATAAATTGCTTGTTGCATGCACCTTATGACATTGACAGGATGACCACCATACCACACAAAGAAAATTGGGCACACAAATAAAATTCAGAGTTTAAGAGAGTATAATATCGGTGTCTTTTGAAGTACACTTTAACACAGTTGTGATGATCAAATTTCATTAGGAAGCCGGCTGGACTTGGGAGAGACACATCTAAAGAGTTTAACTGAAGAGCCCAAACTCTCCCTGAATCTCAGCTTTACTTGTCTTATAGGCTAAGGTTCAGAGAAACTAAGCTGAGTATCAGGATTCTCTCTTTCTGCTTCTTTTTCTTCCTAGATTTGAGGCATATCACCTACGTTGTTCTGACATCACAAACTCTACCATACACTCTCTGTCATGAAAGACTGGACCATTTTCAACCACAAATCAAAATGAATCCCTTTCCTTTAAGTTGCTTTTAGGCAGGTCTTTTTGTCCCAGGAAAGAGAGACATCATTAATAGTCCATGTTCTGTTTATGACACTTTGTGTCTATCCAAGTTACAAGACTACATTCCATTTCCCATGCTTTGTTCTATTAGAGTTTCAGGTAGAATCTTATCACCAAAATCAGGTCTGAATCTAAAAGAGTGTCCTGGGTGGAATAATTCTAGAGAAGTGTCTCTGACTTCAAAAATCTTTAAATTAAACTAAAAAAGAGACAATAGCAATCAGGGCAATCAGTCGCCTCCCCGCCCTATCCCCCACCCCTTAGTAATTTCTTTTCAAATTGAACTCCAGAGGTGAGAAAATACAAAAATTCCAGGAAATAACGAACTTCCAGCTCTAGATTGGACTCAGGCAGTCTTGGGGTTTTGTAATCCAATCTTCATCCTCATAAACAATATTTTTCTAGGTAAGGTTCATACTTGTGAGAAGCTTCCAAGACTGCTTCCTTCCTGAAAAAAAATTTGGAACTGTTAAAAACCAATTTTCTCTTTCTGTGTTTCTCATAGTTTTCAGTTCTTTTACTTTAAAGAAACTTTGGGGTTTCTTTTACACTTATAATCAATTTTATTAAATAAAACAAAACACTCATAAGTTGTCCCAGCCAGAAGCCTTGTTCCCTTCTACTCCTGGTTAGGTGTCCAGGCTACGTCTTAATGATTCTTAGATAATTTGTGGCTTAGCACAAAGGTATACCACCAAGTATTTGTAAAAGACTCTTTGAAAGAGTCTGTGGGGACACTTAGCTACCTCTTAAACCCTTACATATTGTTTAAAAAATATTATTGTTCTCCTAATAGTTATCCTGAGGTTAACTTGTACTGTTTTCTTTCCCTGTGTGTTTTTAACACTTAGTTTTGTGTTTAGTTTTGGTTTGGGATTTTCATAGCCAGCCTATATATAACCTAGGCAACCTTGATTCCTTTATCCTTCTGTAAATGGTGTAGTTTGCACTTGGTCGTTATTGCAGGGGTTTTTTTGGGTTGTTTTTTTGTTGGGGTCTCACGTACCTCAAGTTACTATCACACTGTCTTAGACTGGCCCTCACGCCCCAGTCCTCCTGCCTCCACCTCCCAAGTTATCACAACACTTTGTTTATTGAATGTTGCAGATCAAACCAAGAGCTTCATGCATGCCAGGAAAACACTCTACCAACTGAGTTATATCTTCAGGACTCCTATAAATGATCTTTGAAAGCTTCAGGTTATTATTAGGTTATTTCTCTCTGTCCCTATCTTAGCCAATATAACTATTTTAAGACAATTAGATTATGTTCGTTTGTTTGTTTTGGGAACGGATTCCTCTGTAGCTTTGGAGGCTATCCCAGAGCTCACTTCATATATCAGGCAGGCCTCGAATTCACGTTGATCCACCTGTCTCTGCCACCTAATTTCTGGCTTAAAGGCATGTGCTCCATTCCAGTACTACAGTTTTAGCAGGGATTTTCCTTCCACCCCCTCATCTCCAAAAACACTGTCCTAACAGCTATATTATGCCTAGGTGCAGTCACCACCCTATTCGCAGCAATCTGTGCCACCACCCAGCAGTTCAATTAGATTTTAAACAAAATATTCACTTTAAAAATATTTTTCCAAACAACGCTTCTCTGTGCTGCCTTGACTGCCCTGTACCTCACTCTGCAGCCAGGCTGGACATGATCTCAGAAATATTCCTGTCTCTGATGCCTGAGTGTTGAGAAGAAAGGCATGAGAAAACATGCCTGTCAATATTTTACATTCTCATGTCATTACAAACAATCCTGTGGCCCAAACTGGTTGCTACTAAGTAACAATTGCTTTCTTTCTAGCATTTCACTGTAGTTTCCTTTCTCACCTGACAGGTTTCCATGATATTTAACTCCAGCCCCCGAGAAGTTACTCTCAATTCAGCTAGTGCTGCATACTTTTGATTTGACATGGAAATGTCCCTAGTGGCAATCAAAGTGTATTCTGTTATCTCTTTCTATAGAAAGCTGCTTTAACACTCAGCAGTTCACAACATCTGTTTAATTGTATTTGTGATGGTGACAGGCCAGGAATGCAGATTGCCTGTGCTCAGAGAGTGTCTTCTTCTACTTGATTTGGAAGGTCATGTTGGAAAAGACTCAAGACCAGGGGTGAAGTGAGCTTGTAGAGAATGGAATCTACTGGTATTTTTATATTATTATACTTATATTTATGCTTATCCTGAGAAGGTGGAAGTAGTGCTCAGCATGTCTACACTAATCCAAAGCCTGGCTCCCTCATAGCGCACATACCCAGGCATTTGCAGTGCATATAAAGCTGAGCACAACAGTCAGAGAATGAGACATGTTGGTAGCTAAGCTGAGAGTGCAGGATTCCATAGTTATGTTTTATTTGTGTGTCTGTTCTCTTTCTGTCACCCTGAACCATCTAAAAATGGTGACTAGACAGACAGATGTGATTTTCAATGTGCTGTGTCTTAATTTGGACAAAGCAATACTGCATTTATGTATTTACCTTGAAAAAACTGTATTCAGAATGTCAGACTTGATACACATTAGCATAAATTCCTTTAGATTTGCAGCAGCTGAACACATGGAAATAAGGGTACTGCATTAGGATTCTGTAAAGTTTCAAGTGAAGACTTCAATCTCATGGATTTAAGAATAATTCACGCTTGTCTTCAGTGTACTTTTTAAATAAAGATGTATGCTCATTCTTATGCTATACTGTAAACATCTTAACATTTTTAAGTGTGAAAAATACATACATTATCCAAATATTTTATCCAATGGTACCTGTACACTTATTTTAAGTTCAAAGGCTAAAGAAGTTTTGTGATGTATTAGATGAATAGTTCTCATACTTGAGATTTGTTCTTGACATTCAGTGACTCTGAATACCCCAGAAGGAGATGAGTAGCATTCTGACTGCTGTGTTCTCTTATCGTCCCACCCAGTTTCAATGTTCCTGAATGTTAATTAATGAAGTGAAGGGCATTCTGGAGGAGATTGGAGCAATGCTCTGTTTTTCCCCCACTCAATCTCCATTTTTAATGAAGTAGATAGAACTATTCTTAGTCTTTCAGAATTCCATTTTTGTTCTAGCAAAAGAGTTTAATTTATCTAACTCAATTATTTTCATAGCAGCTTATATATAATAGCCAGAAACTGGAAGCCACCTAGATGTCCTTCAATTAAACAATGGATAAAAAAATGTGGTGCATCCAGGCGGTGGTGGCGCACGCCTTTAATTCTAGCACTCGAGAGGCAGAGGCAGGTGGATCTTTGTGAGTTCGAGACCAGCCTGGTCTACAAGAACTAGTTCCAGCATAGGCTCCAAAGCCACAGAGAAACCCTGTCTCGAAAAACAAAAAAATAATAAAAAATGTGGTGCATTTACACAATGGAATATTATTCAGCTCTTAAAAACAATTTGCAGGCAAATTGGAATTTGATAAAAATCATTCTGAGTGAAGCAACCCAGACCCATAAAGACAAACATGGTGCATATTCACTTATAAGAGGATATTATTTGTTAAACAATTGATGATCTTACCACAGGACTGACCCAGAGAAGCCAAGCAACAAACAGGGCTTAGGGAAGAGGCAAGGATCTCCATGGCAAAAGGAAATAGAACAGATTTTGCTTGATGAGTGGGGTTGGGAACAGGAGGGATCAACTGGGATGGGGAGGAAAAAAAATACTGATAGAAATTACTGGGAAGGTCAGTGGAAAGTGGAATTCAGTGGCAAGGTTAAAACCTAGTGCAATGAAAACTCCATGAAATCTACTAGAGTAACCAATCCTAGCGAAGACTGATTAATGGGAGCCTGAATCTTCTGTAATCATGGTCTGCCTCTAGTGGACAGATCAGGATACAAAACCTTCAACCTATTATAGTATTCCTGCCTACAGAGCGTTCTGGGACTGGAGACTAGCAGAATCCTCATCAGAGACAACAGAGAGACTTCATCCAGCAACCGATGAGACCAAATGTAGAGTCCCACAGCCAAACCTCAAGTGGAGCTTGGAGAAGGGGAGGAAGGATCAGAATAACCAGGGCAGTCAGAGAAATCAAAACAACTTGGCAGACAGAATCAATTGACAGGGACTCATGGGGCTCACAGAGTTCAGGGAGCCTGTAGGCGTCTGACATTGAAACCTGCTTATATGTTATGACTTAGTGTTCTTGTGGGATACCTAACAGTGAGAATATGAGAGTTTATTGACTCTTTTGCCTATTTATTGGACCCTTTTCCTCCTATTAGGCTACTTCTTGCAGCCTTGATAAGTTGGCATGTTATGTACCTGGTCTTATTGTTCATATTATGCCTTGCTTTGTTGATGTCCCTGAGAGGCCTATTGTTTTCTGGGAAGAATCAGAGGTGTTATAGATCTGGGGGATATAGGAGATGGAAGGAGAAGTTAAGGTAGGGGGCAAGAAAAGTACGGTTGGTTTGTAAAATATAAATCATCATCATCTATTTAAGTTGTCTCCTTATGTTTGGTTACCTAAATTAGGTGTCCTTAAAATGCATACACTGAAGCCTTAACTTTCAGGACCACACACTTTTGGGAAAAGGTCTTTAAAGAAGCAAATTAGTTTGAAAGAATGAAGTCATAAAGGTAGGTTTTAATTCAAATGGAAGGTAACCTTCAAGAAGGGCAGTTGAGAACAAAGCAGGCTCATCCAGGGGCCCAGGAGTGGACCCAGAATGTTCTGATGGCTGTTCACAAGATGATGCCTCTGGATTAATCAGCCAGAAATGCACCATGATATTTGGATTTCCATCTTCAGCACTGAGAATATCCCTTTCTGAATCTTAAGGTACCATAAATAATTACATCAACTTGGCAACTTCAGAACACTCACACCAGTTTGATATAAATTATAGTGTATTGCATTTCAATCTGCAATTCAGGATATAAGTTGTTCCATTCTTTGTCTTCCCAAGCTTTCCTAATCTAAGTCCTCATTAATGAAAACTTAAATTTTGGTCAGATTTCTCTGCCAAATTTTCTTTGTTGTTCTAGGTTGCCAGATTTATTTTTAATGTTTTTTAAATTAAAACCTATCTATTTCAGGCCCCACTTGGATTTTTCTGTTCGAACAACATTAGAATTTGCGGGTGTGAGACTGACAAAGAAATTGATGCATGTTTCTAAGCTTAATAGGACATATTTACCACTTGGTGAGTCTGTGTTCATCCTCCAAATGTTAGTGGATCTTTTGTGTCTCCTTTTCTGGGAGACTATGACCTCACACACAGGGTGCAGATGGACAAGAATGGAAGCCGACCTTTCGTACCTCTCAGCCCACTCAGTCGCTCATTTCCAAAGCATCTGCACAGACATTTCCAAAAGCCAGGTGGCACATGCTGCCTGACACCAGAAGTGTTTGCTTCCCACTGTCTCACTTGAGTAATGTGCTAATATAAAACCAAGTTATGGATTTCCAGAACCAGGACAAAAATAAAATCATAATGATATTGTTAGCAATCTGCCCCAGTGCAGGTTGCTTCTCCCAGAGAAACTCTGTCACAGAAATAGAATAACTCATCAATCACAAAAATCACAGAAGAACTAAGCCAACTGGCTTAAACACATTCACAGCAGCACAGGTGATGTTGAATCCCACTGCTGGGCATATTTTCTCTGAAAAAAAAATAAAAAAATTGATTCTGCTGTCCCTTTCTCAGTATATCCTGGGAAACTTAAACAAGGTCATACAATAAGAAGGAAAATTAAGACTATAGCTTAATTTTAATATTAAGCCTCAGCTGTCACTATGACACTGATACATTAAGCGTCAAATTGCTCAATGTTGCTTCAGTTAGAAGTTGTAGATGATTAGAAAATCTTAGAGTTTAATCATTATCTCCACGTCTATGCATATACAATTAGTAGCAGTGAGCAATGTTGACTCCACAGGATAAAATATAAGAACCGGGATATTCCATTTCCAAAAGAACATATACTGCCTTCCACATTCATTTCCTGTAATATCTGCACTTTTAGGAAATGAACTCTGTGATGGTTAATTTTGTGTGTCATTTTCATTGAATTAAGGATGCCTATGGGATTGGTGAAGCACGGTTCTGGTTGTGGCCGTGATTCAGTTTATAGAAAAAATCTGAGCCCAAGGGCCATGTACTAATGAATGGATTAATCCCTTGATGAAATCATAACATAATGGTACTCTTGCTGAAGGAAGGTGATGAACATTCAGAAATGGGACTAGTTGGAGAAAGCAGATCACTGGAATTTGTCTTCAAGGATATATACCACCTCTGGTCCCTTTCTCTACCATTTCTTTCTGCTTTCTGAACAATAAGAAACAAAGATGGGCACCTCCCAAGGGCTCTAGTCATCAAAACATTCTGTAAAAGACTAGAGAGTGACCAGGAATAGAACCCCAGAAATAATGGACCAATATAAATATTACTTCCCAAATATATACATATATATGTGTGTTTGCTTATGAATGCACATGCATGCATGACAACACATATCATTACATATATAGAGATATAGGCATAAGTATAGGTATAGATAAAGACATAGTTTCTTTCAGCATTTGGCAACAATACTGAAAAAAAATAAGTAAGACAAATACTTTACTCGGAAGGTTTTATTTGTTTTAAATGTCTTTGCCATAGTATGTCTTGAATGTTAACTTGACTAGATTAAAAGATAGCTTAATGTAGCAACCATCCTTGTGTTTTTAAGAGGGAATTTACAGATATTATTGGTATATGAGATAGTGAATCAGGAGGAGTGACTGGTGAAATTATTAAAAGTCATTTTAAGGCTGAAGGTCTTGGTAGAACTAAGTGGAGAAGGTGTAACCTGAGAAAGGCCCTCTGTATTCATCCGTGCAAGTGGTGTTCTTCACTGTGCAGAGTATATCCAAAATGGTCACTGTGCTGATCCCACACAGAAAATCTGCCATAAAAACACAAGAACAAAATATTATTTGCTAACATCTAATGATTAAAATAGATTCTCTCTTAAAAGGGCAATGATAATAATAGCTTGGAGTTTTCAAAACTTTTGCGTTCACTAATTCATCTTAAAGGGATAATAATACCCAATTATGTATTTGATATATACTTTATTTTAATTACTTAGATAATTTAGTAAGCTATATTGAAAATAAATTTATAACTTAAAATGTTTATAGTGTATCATTACATCTTAATGTATTAAGGAAGAAATTAAAATTTCACCTTTTAAAATTAATTCATTTATTCATTTTACATAGCAACTTTTGAAGACAATGGAAACCTACAAAGTTTAGGTAAGTTTGAAAAGATTTAACCTTTTGATTATTTAGGTCATAGTGTTGATATTCAACTCCACTAATTATTTCTATCCTCCCCAGGGTTCAAGGAATGTCAAATGGGACATTAGATATGGGTTAAAGAGAACATTGCAGGTGCTGGGCCAACCGTGCTATATCCTTCATGTAGGCTTTTGTAGTTTGTTGGGATTTTTTTAATATTTATTCTTTGGGGACCTTGCCACTCAGCTCCCAAATGAATCTTAGAGACATATGACATATAAATGACATGCCTTAGTTTAGCTTATTTCTAGCCAGTATTTCTTAACTTAAATTATTCAGTCTACCTCTGTTTTACTGTTTTATTGAGCTATACATTTTTCTCTGCTCCCTTTCTTACCTTTCCTCTTCCGTTTTACCTTCTACCATGACACCCACACTGCCAATTTACTCAGGAGATGTTGTCTTTTTTACCTTGCTATGTAGAACCATGTATATCTTTCTTAGGGTCTTTTTTGTATTCTATGTTCTCTGGAGTTGAGGTCTGTAGGCTGGTTTTTCTTTGCTTTATGTCTAAATGTCACTTATGAGTGAGTACATACTATATTTGTCTTTCTATGTCTGGGTTACCTTAATCAATATGATTTCATCTCGATTCATCCATTTGCCTGCAAATTTCAAGATGTCATTATTTTTAACCACTGTGTAGTACTCCATTGTGCAAATGTACCACATTTTCATTATCCATTCTTCAGCTGTGGGGCATCTAGTTTGTTTCCAATTACTGGCTATTAAGAATAATTCTGCTGTGCACATAGTTATGCACATGTACTTGTGGTGTGATTGAACATTCTTTGTGTATATACCCAACAGTGGTATTGTTGGAAGTACACTTGAATGCATCGACACAAGAGACCACTTCCTAAATATAACCCCAGCATCAAGGTATTGAGAGCAACAATTAATAAATAGGATCTCCTAAAAATGAGAAGCTTCTGTAAAGCAAAGGATATGGTCAATAAATCAAAATGATAAACTTTAGACTGAGAAAATATCTTCACCAACACCACCACATTGCACAGAGGACTGATCTCCAAAATATACAAAAAATTCAAGAAACTTAACATAAAAAAACAAATAATCCAACAAAAAAGGGGTACAGCCCTAAACATAGAATTCTCAACAGGTGAATATAAAATGATTGAAAGATACTTAAAGAAATGTTCAACATCCTTAGCCATCTGAGAAATGCAAATAAAAACAACTCTGAGATTCCATCTTATAGTTATCAGTATGGCCTAGATCATTGATGACAACATATGCTGGAGATGTCAGGTAAAACTCCTCCATAGTTGGTGGGAGTTGTAAACTTGTATAGCTGCTTTGGAAATCAGTATGGCATTGTTTTAGAAAATTAACAAATTATGTACCTTAAGACCAAGTCTACTTCTTGCTTTATATTTATCTAGTTTGTTATACCTTCCTTAACTTCTTGCTCCATGCCTGACTATGTAGCTAAGTAGCTAGCCCCTGGTATTCTACTCTCCTTCTTCTTTTGTTCCTCAATCTTTTTCTCCCCAGATTTTTTATTCTATTTATCCTCTCTGCTACCAGCCCTACCTATCCTTTCTCCTGTTCCACTATAGGCCGTTCAGCTCTCTATTAGACCAGTCAGGTGTTTTAGACAGGCAAAGTAATAAAGTTTTAGCATTAAATAATACAACAGAAAAGAATGGAACATATCTTTGCATCATTAAACAAATATTCTACACCATAAACAAATGCAACATATCTTTAATTACAATTCTAAAACAGGGTTTTACAAGTTGCCATATTACTAAACCACCTTATCCAAAACTCCTTGGAAAGCCACAGCTCTAAAACCAAAGCACACCATTTTAGAGGATTTCTAATGGTTCCATAACTATATAAGTAAATACCCCAACATATCACAAAAAAGTAAATACCCCTAACATAACTATATAAGTAAATACCCCAACATATCACAATCATGTATCATTTATTCTTTGATCAATCATCTATTGCTGTCATTTTTCTTTCAATCTGTCTGTACGTATATCTATCACCTATCTATCTCTTCTTCTTTCTCTCCATCCATCTTACCAACTGAATTACTCTTCAGAACGTTGCATAACACAGATGTGGTTTGCTTCAAAGATGCTGCAACATGAATAGACTGTTATGTTATTCTTATAATAATTGTAGAAAATGCATAGATGCCAGTTCTGCACAGTATTTATTATTTGGTGATTACCTTGGGTAAATTAATTACTAGTAAAAAGATAATGACTAATCTTTGTCAAGTAGTTAATTGAATAAGGACAATTCAAAGATAATGGAATTTTTAACTATCTTAATTTCATTCCATTTGGAAGATCCTAAAGAATTATTAGGTTATATATCTACCCAGTACTCTAAGGAACAGGAACTAATACAATTTTTTGAAAAGTTAGGAGGCTGGAGCAATTTGGCTCCACGGGGCTTGCATGAATCTGCACCAGGTCTTCTGGATATATGTCATGACTGCTAGTTTGGTGTTTTTGTGGGATTTATAACAGTGAAAATAGATATGTCTCTTCCTCTTTTGCCTACTCTTGGGACTCTTTTCCTCATATTGGATTCCCTTGTCCAGTACCAATGCAAGGGCTCTTGCTTCATCTCACTGTACCCAGTTCTGTTGTGTTTGATTCTTGTAGACCTGATACTTTTTTGGAAGGAAAAGGAAGAAGAATGGATCTGGGGGAGAGAAAAGTTGAGGGGTGCTAGGGGGAGTAGAACGAAAGGAAATTGTGCTTGGGATATGCTATATGAAAAAAGATTTTTTTTTACAAAAAAAATACCAAAGAAAAATATAACTAATCCTTACTGCTCTTATAGGGAACTTGAATTTGTTTTCACAGAACCACACCGAATAATCCTTGACTACCTATAATTCTAACTCCAAGGGATTAAAAATGTTCCTCTAACCTTTAGTTGGGAAAAAAAGTAAGATGAACACACACAAACTTACACATACACTACATAGATACACATAAATAAATTTTCATACACATATATGTAAATAAAGCTTAGAAAACATACCAAGTTGATTTCTGGACTTCTAGGTGACTGTCTTTCAGTGATTGAGAACAGACATTGATCAAGTTGTTTCTTCAATGTATTTGCTTGACTAAATGATGTGACTCTTATGTTAAGAGGTAAGTAGAATCCAACATATAGAAATAACTGCCATTTCTAGCCAGAGGCAAAATAAATTCAAGGGAATATGTATGCCTCCCTGTGACCCTGTGATGATTGACGGAGAAATAAGTATATACCTAGGTCTCACTCGTAGGTCAAATTTGTCTAGTTCAAAAAATCTGGTTCCAAAGTCATGTCACATCCAGATTAGAAAAAGCAATGACAGGAAAATGAAATACTCCTATTGGCTGTAGCAGTGAAGGTGAGAGTAATGAGATGATACTGGGAATGGTGGTGGTACCAGAACATTCAAAGTCCTGCAGAAGGTCCTTGTCCAGCAGGCAGCAAGAAACTAATGGACCCTAATGTGGGAGGTGATGTATGTTCTGAATATGTTTTATTGCCATAAGTTAATAAAGAATCTGCTTTTTGCCAATGGCTTGATTAAAGACAGGCTGAAAGACATATGTACAAAAAGTAGGCAGAGTCAGAGAGAAGCAATGTAGCTGCCCAAAGGAGACAGATGCACTGGAAACTTGCTGGTAAGCCACAGTCACTTACTGATACACAGATTAATAGAAATGGTTTAATTTAAGATATAATAATTAGGGGAAAATATGCTTAAGTTATTGGCCTAAGATTATTGCAATTAATACGTATTTCTGTGTGATTATTTTGAGAGTCTAGGTGGCCAAGAAAGGAACAAGTAGCCTCCCCCAACAAAGTCATGTGCCAACAGGTACAAGCTAAATCCACATAAAACCTGAGAAAGGCTGGAAATGAATGCTAGACACAAAAAACAGAGTTTAATGTAGTTTCTTATTCTGTATGCTGGTGGAAAACAAAGAATTGGCTTCATTAAGAGGTTTTCTGACTCAACTTTAGCAGTAAAAACTGTGCAACTTTTTTGAAAACTAGTGGCTTTCTGGTTTCCCAGCACAAACAGCTCTGACTCTCTCTATGGAGCATTTAAATGGGGTTTGTGAGCACAGAGCTACAACTTGTTTAATGGCAACATAGACCCACTGTGCGCCTGAGAATGGGACAATGTACAGGGCTCTCAGATGCAGCGAACATGCCTCCAGCATGTTGGGCTTGGCAGCGCCTAACAAGCAGTGCAGCAGAGTTGGTTCTAGCCATGCCCACTTAGCAGAAAAAAGCACACCTAGTCACAAAATAATTACAGATACAGACAAAAAAGACCTCTAAATAGTCTAAATGGTACATTGTTGGACAATGTACATAGGCTTGAGAGAGAGAGAGAGAGAGAGAGAGAGAGAGAGAGAGAGAGAGAAAAGAATATAGACAGTTATAAAGAGATGTAAATCTTTTTTAAAAAGTAAAACAAAGTCTTTAAAGAGACAGAATACAGGCAGTCATTGATTAAAGGGACAAAAACAAATAAACCGTGTAAAGATGGAATATACACAGAAAGTCTGGAGTATTAATATTATTGTGTTTTTTTAAATTTTTTGACTATTAATGAGCTAAGTGCAGAGAGAAATTTCATTGTATGGGCTGCTAAGTTAAATCAACATATATATTTTAAAGCTATCTTGATTTTAAAATTAAGATGTAGGGATTTATTGCTTTGGAAAAGAGGTTCTCCTTTTGTTTCCACAGAGGATAAGAACCTGTGACTTCCTTCCAGACTAATATGGTTTGATGAGTTAAGGACCCCCCAAAAGGTCACCATAAACACCTCCAAAAATACTTCACCCAACAAAAAGCATGAAGCAGCTTGGCAAGAACTACATCCAAATTTCCTAAATGATTGTTTATAAATGATTATTTACATTCAAAGGGGGATATGCTATAGATATGAATACTTTGCATTGCTATAAATATTGGTCTATTGATACAAATTTTAGGTCAATTTTGTTATATGTATACTTCTGCTCTTCTTTAAGGATCATGTTTGTGCAGCTCATTTAAAAATGTAATGTGTAATTAAGAAATACAAGTTAATAAATAGTTATTTGTAATAGTCAAGCTTGTAGCCATATTAGTTAGGTACTCTAAATATATAGAGATATATTTCAGTTAGAAGATAATCTTCAAAAATTTCAAAGGCCTACAGAATATGGCAGTTAAAAGGTTTTAAGAACTTAGGACTTTATATGACAATGAGACACATGTGCTCCTGGCAGCACCAATCTACTTCAAGAAAAGATTTGCATCAAAGAGGCTCCTTATGGAGTTTATTAGTCATTTGGGCAAAGAAACTACCCTTGCCTGTACTGCTTGATGTTATGCTATATAAACTGGACATGCAGAACCTACAGAAAATTGACTACTGAAGTTGCATAAAGAAGGTGAGAAAGTCCTTCAGGATTCATCCTTCATGAAAGAGTCTGCCAGACATTCTGCAGGACACAGAAGAAAGTGACTGACAAATTTTCAATATAGGTGGAACTATCTTAGAAATTTTCTGCTTCATGTCATATACTATGGGTTTGGATGTCTACAGATGTTACAGAAGAACTTTGGGTGACTGCCAGTCAGCAAAATATCTTTGTCAATTCTAGAGTTTTAGAAATTGCTTACAGCCAGACAGGTGAGTGAGTGGCCACAGGATAAGCATGTCCCAGGGAACTGAGTACAGGCCCCCTCCAACTTCCTAAGCTTTTCTAGCCATCCAGCAGGGTCTTTTCAGGCTGCTGGTTTTCTTTAGCACATTTCAGTCTTCCTCCAAGCACCTCTTTTCATCTGCAAGGTCCTTGGAACCCCCCAACTCAGCCTGCTCTGGGGCTAAGAGGTTAGGGAGCCAAGGGAATATCCTTGCCACAGGGTTTCTTTGTACTTCCCCATCCTGCATCCCAAGTCCTCCTTTCTTTTGTCTACAAGGTCCTTGGAGCCCAGAAAAGTCTCTACTCCTGTGCTGAGCAGATCCAGACAGCAGGGAATTTCCGAGCTGCTGGCTTTCTTTATCACATTCCACCCTGTCCCCAACCATTCCACATCTGCAGGGTCCTTGGATCCCAACTCAGCCTGCTTTAGGGCAGAAGGGATCTGAGTGCTAGCTCCAGTGCTGAGGGGACCTAAGAGAAGGCAGACCAAGTAAAACTTCCAACTACATAGTCAGCCACAGCAAAGATTAAACCAAGACCCTAAGACTCTGCTGGCCTCATTTGAAGAAAGAGATGGGCAAGTGCCAATGCAGGAATTTCTCCAACAACCTGAAAAGCAATATGATGACACCAGAATCCAGTGAACACACAACAGGAAGACTTGAACACCCTAATACAGAAGAAGTAGAAGAAATCGACTTTAAACATAACCTTATGAAAATGATGGAGACCCTTAAACAGGAAGTAAAAAGCTCCCTTAAAGGAATGGAGAAGACAAAAAGTTAGAAGAAATTAATAAATCCCTCAAATATACCCAAATAAACTAAGACAAAGCAATCAAACAGGTAAAGGAAACAGCTCAAGACTTGAAAACCAAAATGGAGGTAATAAAACACAAACTGAGAGATGGCTGGATATGGAAAATCTGGGTAAACAAACAGGAACTACAGAGACAAGTATAACTAACACAATACAAGAGATAGAAGAAA
This sequence comes from Dicrostonyx torquatus, assembly GCA_028555095.1. Lineage (NCBI taxonomy): Eukaryota > Metazoa > Chordata > Mammalia > Rodentia > Cricetidae > Dicrostonyx > Dicrostonyx torquatus. The sequence continues at coordinate 1,381,933 of JAQHUG010000408.1, read as the reverse complement.
GAGTCTCAAGTGCTGAGGATACCATAAAGAAAATGGACTCATTGATCAAAGAAAACACCAAATTCAACAAATTCTTAACACAAAACATCCAGGAAATCTGGAACACCATGAAAAGATTAAACCTAAGAATAATAGAGGTAGAAGAAGGAGAAGAATTACAGCTCAAAGGCCCCAAAAATATATTCAACAAAAATTATAGAAGAAAACTTTCCAAACCTAAAAAAAGATATTCCTATGAAGGTACAAGAAGCTTACAGAGCACCAAATAGACAGAATAAAAGCAAAATCCCCTCGCCATATAATAATCAAAACACAAAACATACAGAATAAAGAAAGAATATTAAAAGCTGCAAAGGAAAGGGGGCAAGTAACATATAAAGGTAAACCTATCAGAATTACACATGACTTCTCAATGGAAACCATGAAAGTCAGAAGGTCTTGGATAGATGTGCTGCTGACACTAAGAGACCATGGATGTAAGTCCAGACTACTATAGCCAGCAAAGCTTTCTTTCACTATCAATGGAGAAAACAAGATATTCCATGACCAAAACAGATTTAAACAATACATATCCACAAATCCAGCCTTATAGAAAGTACTAGAAGGAAAACGTCAATCCAAGGAAGCCAACAACACCCACAATAGCACCGACATCTGACAACCCTCTACCAACACAACTTAAAGAAGGGAAACACACAGACACTACCACAAAAAAAAAAAACAGGAGTTAAAAACCAAAGGTCTTTATATCACTTAATATCAATAGATTCAATTAATCTATAAAAAAGACACAGGTTAAGAGAATGGATATAAAAACAGGACCCAATATTCTGCTGTTTGCAGGAAACATACCTCAACCTCAAAGACAGACACTACCTCAGAGTAAAGGGTTGGGAAAAGGTTTTCCAAGCAAAAGGACCTAAGAAACAAGAGGGTGTGACTATCCTAATATCTAAAAAACTTGATTTCAAACTAAAGTCAATCAGAAGAGATGGAGAAGGACACTTTATACATATAAAAGAACAATTCATCAAGATAAATTCTCAATCCTGAATATCTATACCCATAATATAAAAGCACCCACATATGTAAAAGAAACTTTACTAGAACTCAAATCACACATCAAACCCCACACACTAATAGGAGATTTGAACACCCCTCTCTCACCAATGAACAGGTCAATCAGACAGAAACTTAACAGAGAAATAAGAGAACTAATAGATGTAATGAATCAAATAGAATTAACAGACATCTATAGAATATTCCACACAAACAGGAAAGAATATATCTTCTTCTCAGCACCTCATGGAACCTTCTCAAAAAATTGATCACATACTCAGTAACAAAGCAAACAACCACAGATACAAAAAATTTGGAGTAACCACCTGTGTCTTATCAGATCACCATGGAGTAAGCAAGAATTTAACAATTCCACCCCCAGAAAGTCTACAAACTCATGGAAACTGAAAATTCAATTCTGAACCACCCCTGTGGTGTATGTAGGAGGGTTCTTCTGTATTTTGTGTTGCTTTCATTGGTTAATAAAGAAACTGCCTTGACCTTTTGATAGGGCAACTTAGATAGGCAGGGAAAAGAGAACAGTATGCTGGGAAGAAGACTGATTCAGGGAGAGAGCCGCCATGAAGCCGCCAGGGTCAGACATGGTGAATCTTCCTGGTAAGCCCACTATCTCATGGTGACTCAGAGACTATTAAAAATGGGTTGAAATAAGATGTAAGAGTTAGCTATTAAGAGGCTAGTGATAATTGGCCAGGCAATAATTTAATTAATACAATTTTTGTGTGGTTATTTCAGGTATAAGCTAGCTGTGTGGCAACAGCCTGGAGCCACACGGCAAGACACGGCCCTTTGCACCTATTACAACACCCCTGGGTCGAGAAAGAAATAAAGAAAGAAATTAAAGCCTTCCTTGAATTCAATAAAAATGAATATACAACATGTCCAAACCTATGGGACACTATGAAAGCAGTGATAAGAGGAAAGTTCATAGCACTAAGTGCCCACATAAAGAAAATGGAAAAAGCTCATATTACTGACTTAACAGCACACCTGAAAGCTCTAGAAAAAAAGAAGCAAACTCAGCCAGGAGGAGTAGAAGACTGGAAATAATCAAACTGAGTGCTGAAATCAACAACAACAACAAAAACACAGAAAACAATCCAAAGAATCAGTGAAACAAAGAGCTGGTTCTTTGAGAAAATCAACAAGATTGACAAACCCCTATCCAAACTAACAAAAGGCAGAGAAAGAACACTCAAGTTAACAAGATCAGAAATGAAAAGGGGGACATAACAACAGACACTGAGGAAAATCATAGAATCATTAGGTCTTACTAGAAAAGCCCGTACTCCAAAAAATTGGAAAATGTAAAGGAAATGGATGGTCTTTTATACCAAAATTAAATCAAGATCAGCGGAACAATTTAAATAGTCCTATAAGTCACAAGGAGATAAAAGCTGTCATCAAAAACCTTCCAACCAAAAAATGCACAGGACCAGATGGTTTAAGTGCAGAATTCTACCAGACCTTGCCAGAAGAGCTAATACTTTTACCCCTTAATGTGTTCCACATAAAAGAAACAGAAGAGGCTGGAGAGATGGCGCAGTGATTAAGACGACTGCCTGCTCTTCGAAAGGTCCTAAATTCAATTCCCATAAACCACATAGTGGCTCACAACCATCTGTAATGAGGACTTCTGCCCTCTACTGGCTTGCAGGGATACATGCAGACAGAATATCGTATACATAATAAATAGGTAAATAAATAAAACAGAAGACTCATTGACAATCTCTTTTTGTGAAGCTACAGTTACCCTGATACCAAAGCCACACAAAAATCAAACAAGAAAGAGAATTACAGACCAATCTCACTCATGAATATAGATGCAAAAATTCTCAATAAAATACTGGCAAAACAAATCCAAAAACACATCAAAAAATTATCCATTATGATCAAGTAGGCTTCATCACAGTGATGCAGAGCTGGTCCAACATACAAAAATCTATCAATGTAATCCATCATATAAATGAATTGGAAGAAAGATCCATATGATGATTTCATTAGATTCTGAAAAAGCATTTGACAAAATTCAACACCAGTACAACCCAGAATTTCTGGACGTTTCTGTCGTATGTCAAGAGTCAGTTGATATGTGACAGAAAATAACCTAAATTTAATGAACATATTCCTTTTTCTTTATATCTACCATAACCTTCATTGATATGTGTACCTAATGTTTTCAGTTTTCCACTCTGATTAATAATTTTTTGCAGCCATTTTTGGATGTTTTCAGGAGAGAGGATGATATCAC
>JAQHUG010000408.1:1355108-1368353 GCA_028555095.1 Dicrostonyx torquatus | reverse complement strand
GACAGCAGCAGAAAGACATTGGATAATGGAGAAATCCATTGAACTGAATCAACCAATTTATTTCAAGGATGTGCTGACCTCACAATGGAAGCCAGGAGAGGTGCTACATTGGGGAAAGGGTTTTGCTTTTGTTTCTGCAGGAGAAGAAAAATTATGGATACCATCAAAATTGATAAAGATTAGACTAGGAGAAGAAACCACTACGAGGGGAGACATGACGAATCATCCACAATGATAATAATTTTACAGGTGGTAAGACAGACAGTGGGAGGGGAGCAGGGTTCTGTTCCTTTCTCCTCAGGACAGTATTCATCTTCAGAAGATCTGAAGGAACTTTGGATATATATGAATACGGACGGATGAACATTGTCTACAGCCCAACAAGGATAAGTATAACAGCTCAATAGGTGCCGTGAGTATAAATTTACACACACACACACACACACACACACACGTGTATATATATGTATATATGTGTATATGTACATACCTGTATTGATATAGACACTGTATAAAAGTCTCTTATACTTCAAAATATACACTCATAACTATATAAATCTGGTTTTAGAGTGAGACTCTGACTCAGTCCCCCTCTAATTCCAAGTCTGTTATTAAGAATACAACCCAGAATTTCTTGAAGTTTCTGTCGTATGTCAAGAGTCAGTTGATATGAGACAGAAAATAACTTGAATTTAATGAACATATTTCTTTTTCTTTATACCTATTATAACCTTCATTGATATGTGTAACTAATGTTTTCAGTTTTCCACTTTGAAAAATAATTTTTTTTTGCAGCCATTTTTAGAGGTTTCCGGAGAAAGGATGAAACCACCAGATGGTGGCTTCATTTTAATACCTTTGACTTGTCTTACCCTATTTTGTAATTCTAGGTACAGAAGATGCGACACATTGACGACACCTTCCTTTGATTGATACGTCGTGATGCGGACGATAGTGCTACAGGACCAATTTGGATACCATTCGTCAGGACGATTTCTACTTGGACAGCTGATGTGGATTCCCTAGACTACACGTCGTCCCCATGACAGCAATAAATAGCTTTGGAGAACAATGTTCCTTATCCCGAAAAATTTTGCCCTCAGTCTTTGGGACTTTATGTAGGGGTTAATTATGCCTTCCCTGTATTTAAGAGATGGGGGAAGGATAGTGGATTGATATTTTTATTGTCTGTAATTTTATGTCCAATGTCTGTTCCCATTGTATATAGTTATTTTAGAGTTAGATTGATCTTATTTAGACAAAAGGGGGAGATGAAGGGGAGTGGTCTTGGCCATTTCAGCTTATAGCCATGCCCCGCCATTAGCTAATTATTCCGCCCCCTAATTAGTTGTAATTAATTAATGGGGATGGACCACCAGGTCCCAAGTGGGGTATAAAATGATAGTCCCACGTGGAAAGCACTCTCTCTGCGCGGATCACCGACCTGCCTGCTTCTTCAGAGGAGCTCTCTCTGGTATAGTAATCTGTGTGTATTTTGGCCTTTATTAAACTTGTGTGTCTTAAATAAAACTGTCACATGCTTGAAATGGCCTTCTCCCATAGTCTGACTGATGACTTTCTTGATTATTACCGTAGAACCTTCGTCTGCCAACAGATGGAGATAGAGACAGAGCCCCACATGGGAACACTGGACTGAGCTCCCAAGGTCAAGTTGAAGGGCAGAAGAAGGGAGAATATGTCCAAGGAATTCAGGACTACGAGGGGTTGGTCCACCCACTGAGACAGTGTGCTGATCTAATGGGAGATCACCAAATCCAGCTGGACTGGGACTGAAAAAGCATGGGATCAAAGTGGACCCTCTAAATGTGGCTGACAATTGAGGCCGACTGAGAAGCCAATGATAATGACACTGGGATTTGTCTCTACTGCATGTACTAGTTTTTTGGGATCATATTCTATTTGGATGCATACCTTCCTAAGCCTGGATGGAGGAGGGAGGGCCTGGGATTTCCCACAGGGCAGGGTAACCTGCCCTCTCTTAGGACTGGAGGGGGAAGAGGGAGGATGAGTGGGGGAGAGAGAGGGAAGTAGGAGGAGGGGATGAAGTGGAAATTTTGATTAGGTAATATATCTTTCTGGGATCTTTAATGGAGTTCAAGAAAAGATAGTTATAATTATAGTTTCCCTTTGTTATGATAAAAGATAAAGTATATATAAATGTTGTAGCTGTAATTCTTTTTTGATACCTGTTTTGTTATATGTAACCTTGCTATGTTAAAATTATAGCCTTTTTTATTTAGACAGAAAAAAGAGGTTGTTTTATTACCATTGGTTAATAAAGAAGCTGCTCTTTGTCCAATGACTTAATAGAGGAAAGCCAGGCTGAAAGAGATAGAGAGAGAGAGTAGGTGGAGTCAGGGAGAAGCCAGTAGCCACCTGCAGGAGACAGACACACCAGAACCTTGCTGTTAAGCCACAGCCACATGCTGATACACAGATTAACAGTAATGGTTTAAGATATAAAAGTTAGCCAGTTGCTTAAGTTATTGGCCAAGCAGTATTGCAATTAATACAGATTTCTGTGTGATTGTTTCAGGAGTCTGGGTGGCCACGAAATGATTCCCCCAACAGGACCCCTTAGCATGGAGGGAAGAAGGTGTGATTATATTTGGTACTTTAAAGCACAACTTCACTTTTTGGAAAGATAAAAGCTGTAAAGGTAAGTAAATCAATAAGATAGAGCAACTGGTGTGACTGGAAAGGTGAACTTTGACCTTTCTGCTCTGCAGTGGCCAATGCTGCCCAATACACAGCTGCTTCTTGTGTTGTTTTGTTCTTCTAGAAGCTATACGTATGACACTAAGGTATGAACATGAATATGTTCTCGCTTCCAAAACTCATGGCGCCAAAAGGACCCTTTTGCATTCTTTTTATCTCCTTTTCTATATTTCTGCACTTATGAATAACTGACAAAAATTATGTAGAATCAATCATGATGATACATTCTATACCTACAGTCGTGGATTTGAAGATATGTTACCCTGTTGTTTGTCTTTTATTCTTTTTGCAAGTATTTTCTTGGTAAATGTCCTGTGTTAAAAAAGACAAAGACAAGTTCAGATGAGGATATGGAAAAAATGAAAAAGAAACACTTGGTGACAGTGTGAATCAGTATTGATCTAAGGCATACAATATGAGGCCCTTCAAAAGCCAAAAGCAGAATTACCACAGAAATCAGCAACATACTCGTGTGTTTCCATCTTAAGGGAGAACAGTTGGTGTTCCCAACATATGGCAGCTCTGTTTATTACAGCACAAATACCTACAGTATTAGTATTGAGGGACCTAGAGTCAACCCCAGCATATTTCGGCCAATACATGAGGAAAACAAGAAGTACATGCATAATGGAATAATTTTTTCAGTAAGAAATAGTGATTAATACCTGCCATTATAGCAACTTGGACAGAGCTAGAGATTGTTATAAATGTCAGGAATAGAAGTGAAAATTGAGTGGTGGTGACTAGAAGTTGGCAAGAGTTTGGAACTACTGTGTGTGTGTGTGTGTGTGTGTGTGTGTGTGTGTGTGTGTGTCTATAGGGATCATTGCATAGAAAGTCCCAGTTGGCCCTTTCCTGAATGGAAACAAAGGAAGAGTATATGTAGAGGCAATGATACGTGGTGGTGGTGGTCTAGGAGTAGAGGAGGGAAGGGAAACTGTGTTTGGAAAGTACTACATCAGAGGAGATAGATACATACATACATACATAGATGACAGATTGGATAGATAAATAAATAGATGACAGATAGAAAAATAAATAATAGATGATAGATGGGTAGATAGAAAGATAGATAGATAGATAGATAGATAGATAGATAGATAGATAGATAGATAGATAGATAGAGATGGACAAGTAAGTAAATAAATAATAAACTACATGAAGGCAAAGAAAAGTAAGAACTTCCGGGATACCTTTGCTCTCTGCTTGTGACTGGCGGCATGAACACACCGTGACCTCCAAAAGGAGCTGGGAAGAAGTGATTGACATTTTACCAACAATATGATAAATTTGTTAGGATAAATATGTTTCAACATCACCTTATCATATGTAAATTTCAAAACTATTGATAACCTATACATTTGTGTAATCTTTTTTTACTACATGAGATTTTGACAATGACCACAAATATCTATCATACATTATAGATACTCTCCCTCCTCCTCCCAGAACTAACTAATTCCTTTCCTCCTGTGTCCCTTTTCCAGATTCATGACTTTTAATTTTGTTTTGGGAGTAGTTTAGATTAATCAGGGCTGTCTCTCTGACATTGGAATGGGATAGGATCAGTAGCTACTGTTCATCTGCAGGAACTGACTCAGCATTTACATGCATGTCTTCAGTGTACTTACACTTGAAGGACAGAGACCCTAAAGTCCCTCTGCTATCCTTCACTCATTGATCAGACCATTTTTGTGCAAGTTCAGTACATAACAAGTCATCTGTGCTTGTTAAGACTTCATTACCACCATGGCTGTGTTTTTGCCCAGAAGGTGGCATTCTACAGCCTTTGCCCAAATCTCCTGGCTCTTTCTGCCTCATCTTCTGCAACGATTCCCTGGTTTCTATTTTGCGTGGCATGTATGACTTATCCTCAGTCCCTTCTGCAGATTCTGTAAGGCTCACGTTTCAGCTTTTATGGGTCATTTAAAATAAAATTCAATGATTATTTTTTAAAAAGAAATATAAATACATATAAATTTAAATATAAAGCCTCAATTATATCCACCCTTGTTAGTTTACTAAAAAGTTAATAGTAAATTTAATAATTAGAGCTAATAATAGTGAGCAAGGAAAATTTGACACATTTTCTAAAAATAAAACTGGAAGAGACATTATGAAAACCCTAAAAATTGTTATTGGTAACATATTACATATTACAAAATTTGCAGCTTATAGATAACATGCTATATGAACTACTTACTCATTCCAAATACCCTTTAAGTACATAACTATCTATATTTTACAAGTGAGGAATGGGAAGCTAATGAATGTTAAAGCTCCAAACCAATGACATCCAAGTGAGAAATTAGCACTAGAATACAAATGACTCTCCTATAGATTTTAATGCTACATTGGCATCCTTTTCTGAGAAGGTTTAGTTCTAAGATGTCAACTCGATTACAGTGCACTATTTTGACTACACCACAGATGTTAGGTCACTGTTCTGTACCCCAATTCCAAGGTCAGTGTGAGCTGTGTAATAAATGCTTCATAAAATTGATAAAAAAGCTTCTCAGGGACACATCTACATATAGATGTTATGAGCATGACCACTAACTTCAATGCATTCACAACATGCATTTCCAGGGATGCTAGTTTGAAAAAGAAATGTGTGTATATATGAATATGTATGTATATGCAGATATATATTCATGAATCTTTATAAGTACATATGTGTGTATGTGTGCACATGTATATATGCATATGAACAGGTATGTATGTTTGTATATATGCATATATATGTGTATGTGTTTATACATGTATGTAGGTATATGAAGGAATGTACACATATGTATGTGGGTGTATACAAATGTGCATGAGTGAATATATGTTTATATGTGTTAATGTGTGCAATTGTGTGTAAGTAAGTATGTGGCTGTGTGTCTTTGTGTGTGTATCTGCAAGTGTGAATGTCTATGCATGCAACTGTATATATATATATGTGCTTATCTGTGTATATATGCGTGTACATTTATTTGTGCAGTTTTATGTGAGTTTGAACAGGTTTAGAGTATTAGAATTTAAGGGTAGTGTTTTCACAGGAATCATGGAAAATATAAAAAGAATTTCAATGTCAATAATTATAACCTCTAGTTTTAAAATTATGTTGAAAATCTTGCTCATGCAGATAGTGTATTTCTGCCTTTAAAACCAAATGATTGTGTGCTACAGTTTTTTCTGAGACTGAAATATTCCACCCTACAGGGAATCTCCTTAAACAGGAAGGTAAACAACACATAGCTGCAGAAGTTCCCTGAACTGAACAGGTTCACTAGTCCTTCTCTGAAAGATCAAACAAGAGTCGTTCTCTCAGACCAAGTGAGCAGAGCTGCAAAGAAGACTCTCAGACCAGCCAAGGTGCAGATAAGAGTCTAAAATGAGTCGAGCTGTAAGGACGACTCTGAAAGGAGCTTAAACCAGCTGAGAAGAGCTGAACTGATGTAAAGTGGCCTGCAGGCTGTGCAGTGTACTCCAGGTTCCTAGCTTTTGGGAGAAGTCAACCATGCTGGAGTAGGTCTTAGTAAAGTCATTATTTTATTAGTCATTTCTGTTCTTGTAAGTAATCCTTCACCCATTATCTTATAAGCAACCCTAGTAAATCTCATTGGCTTACCAAACTGGACTTCAGTGGTAAATGTACTTTGATCTGTTGTGGGCTCCCTGTCTGCACTGAGTACACTTGCATGCATATTCTCCCTAGAACAGTGACAGTTACAAATTTCATAGCCTTTAGAAAACATTCAGTGAAAGAAGCATCACATCACCAGCCCCAATAATGAAGATAGACCACTGTGATTTTAGGATGAAAATATCATTGTAATACAGTTATATTCTTTGACAGAAATGTAGTCTGCACTGCTTTCAGTATTAGAGGATTAGAATAGAGTAGGGGGTAATTAAATCATGCAGCCTACAAAATCATATATATATATGCATACATGTAAATATATATATTTCAGAGTTGTTCTATAATCCTCACTATGTAGATAAATATGCCATGCAACAGACAGGTGCTAAGCCCATCTAAGGTCTATGTACAGCCTTGTTGACAGGGCTACATGTCTCACATAGCATCTCCTACCATCATAGCCCCTCCCACCAGTCTCCTAAAATAAACAGGCTGTTTTCAAGGTTTTGTATCTTCTGCATGGAACTTATATTTCTTTATAAACCAGCATCTTCTAGCTGCTTTGCAACATTTGCCACACTCCACAGCTGGAATAAGCAAACCTCCAAGGGAAGCTGATCATTATTATTGACTGGGCTCATAAAAGCTGATTTGAACTCACACAAAACCATACTGAATTACAAATTTTGATTTGAGAAAAGTAGGCTTTATGAAATTACAGAAAAGCCAACTATCTTAATATACCAGGTCAATGTTCTCCTCTAATACACTTCTAAGAAGAAGAAAAATGCACGTGTTTATGTCTTACTTCAAATAGATCAGAAATTATATAGCCTCGATTGCAGCTAGAAATAAAAAAGGGCTTACTTTCAAAAGTATGCGCATCTTTCTGTTTCACTCAACAGTGCATTTCTACCTCTACATAGAATCCCTACCACAGATTCCCTACGTCCATCATAGAATTCCAATCTCTTTCATAGAATTCATACTCTATCACAGAATCCCTACCTCTATATTAGAATCCCTAACTCAATCATAGAATCTCTACCTCTATCATAGAATCTGGCATCAGTAACCATGGTTACTGATGGTTATTGTTACCATTTATTATTAAGTGTTGGCCAGTAGATAGCATGTGGAACTGCATATGAGGAAATCCAGAATGTCTTCTTTACATATGAACAGTCAAAATTCAGGTCAGGAGAGTTCTGATGAATATAAGATTAAAATATATTCATATATAGAGAGAATATATATTCATATTTACATGAATATATCTTTATATATAGATGACTATAAATATGAATATTATGTCCATATATATATACACATACATATAATATGAAATGTATGGAATTGGTTCAGTCCTTTTCTGGTTTCCCTCCTCCATTCAAGAAGATCTACCTTAGACATTTACAGAGAAGAGTAGCAGCATTCTTTACAAGGCAGAGTTTGAAAAATCCTGGGTCTCTTTTTCTTAACAGCATCTCAAGATGCTCATATTTGCAAAAGTAAGTTATAATAGTGTTCTGGATGCTTTGCAAGATGGTTTTACCTTTATCATCTAACTTAGTATCAAGAAAACTCTGATAGGTGCAGAGATATAATTTTAAATTTACAATATGAGAAAATGTAAGAAAAAATTTCCCCACAATGGAATGGAGCTACTAAAGCAAGCACTTGTGATTTGATATCTGTTGTGTCTGAATAAAAGCTGTGTTTGACTACCTGTTACATTGCTTTTTGGGTGTGATACAGATGCTATGCCTCCAAAGGAAGAAAAGTACTGAAAACTCTCTGCAAAGGAAAGAACTATGTGATCCACATGAGATCAAACCCCAACATTCTATGTGTGAGAAAAGAGAAATGGAGTAAGCATCACGAAGGAAAGGTATTGGTGGGGCTGAAAGAAGCTGATAAAAAGGCTTATCTCTTACCCTACATTTTAGTAAGGAAAAAAGGAAAGAAAATCACTCCTGACCCACATTTTTCACAATGCAAGCTGCATGGTGAAAAGGGAGAATCCTTAGGATGTATGATGTTGGATCTCAGAATTAATAAAGGATTCCTTTCAGGGCCATCTGTCATTTTTGTGTGTCTATTTTGATGCCTCCACAACACCCCCAGGAGGTAACAAAATGCCTCACCGTACATTGTACAACAAATGGCCAAATTTGTAACACGCCCCAAATAAAGACATCTGGGTATAACATTATAACTTCAGCTTTAAGGATATTGCTAATAAATGTATTTTGAAAAGAATGAGATTTTATAATAGATTCTTGTGATGTGGATACAGGATATATAATAAGACCAACTTAAAGGAAAATGGGCTCATCTGTGCTAACACTTTGAGGGAACATGGCACCAGGAGAGTAAGCAGCTAGTGATATTATAAATAAAGTCAAAAGACACAGGGAAAGATGACTACTGCTACTCTGTTTGTCTTCTACTTTTTAATCTAGTCTAGGATCTCACCCAATGTCATGGTGATGCCCATGGATCTTCCTTAACAAACTCAGTCTAGAAAATCCTTCACAGTCATGCCCAGTGAGTTAAATTGCTGGAGACTTTAAATCTTGTGGGGTTGACAATCACTATTAACTTTCATGGGTTCCAACTAAATAGAGATTATCTCAGCATGGGATAGAGAAAAATGAAAGCCATGTTCAGCTAAAATATTAAGAATTAAAGTAAAATCATTGAAAATGCTTGTGCCAGAAAAGGACAGATAGCTTAGTGGTTAAGTTGTTCTCCTGGAGGATCAGGTTTAATTTGCTGTACCCACACAGTTGCTTATAACCCTCTGTAATTCTAGTTAAAAGGTGCCCAACACCATCTTTTGGTCTTCATGGGTCTTGCTTACATGTGGTAAACAGAAATGCATTCAGACAAACACTCATAAACATTAAAATAAATAAATAAATTTCAAAAAAACTGTGAAAGGAGTGAGCCCATATTAACTATTCTGCCTCTACTATTTGAATACACTTGGGAAATTCATTAATTTAAAATTATGGTTTTCTCCTTTCCATTAGAAGAACATAGAAGGAATCAAGCCTGCTGATGAAAAGATTATGTTCATACAGGAAGAAGAAGGCTATATCTTTGAAATGGAAAGTTGGTTTTGGAGGCCAGCAGTGACTCATATAAAATGGGGAAAATTTTGAAATAGCTGGTTTAATTCTTTAGAAAATAATTTCGGGAAAAGGCATATTTTAGTTGATATAGATGAGAGAGGATGCTGACTTTGATCCCAGTTAGACATGAGACAATTTTCTTTCATAAAGAAATGTATTTCTGCTTTATTCATTGCTATGTCTATAAATCCCAACAAAGAATCTGTCCATGGTAATCATTATATATTTATAGTAAGTGTTGATCAATGGAGAATGTTTAGAGCAGAGCATGAAGTCTAAAATGTCCTATTTTCCATTGAAGCCTCAAAAAGAGGAGAAATTCTGAACAACTCATCTGCTTTTAGAGGCTGGGAGGGAAATTCTCATTCTGTTGCTCTGGCAAAGACTGTAAAAGATAAGTATTTGATAAAGAATGATGATATTATAATACACATAAACAACCCCAAAAATTCTTCCAGGTAATTTTTATATGTGATAAACACCTTTAACAAAGTGGTGGAATACATGATTAACAACAACAACAACAACAAAAACCCAGTAACTCTCCAAAATACAAATGACTAACAGAATTAGAAAGAAATAAGGTAAATAACAGTCTTTATAATATACTCAAAGAATTTAAAATATCTTGGAGTTATACTAACAAAGCAGATAAAAGATGTGTGTGACAAAACTTCAAGTTTTTGAAGAAAGAAATTATACAACATATCAGAAGATGTAAAAATCAATGGATTTGTAGAATTAACATAGTAAAATTGGCCATCCTACCAAAATCAATCTACAGATTCAAAAAATTACTGTCAAAATTCCAATACAATTCTCTGTAGACCATAAAGGATGGTGAACAACTGCATGCAGAAAAAAAAAAACCAGGATACCTCAAACAATCCTAAACAATAAAGAACTTCTGTAACTCTTCTTGATTTTAAAGTCTACTCCAGAGCAGTAGTAATAAAACCCACATGATACTGATATAAAAGCCGACATATTCACCAATGGAATCAATGAAGGCACAGACATAAATACACACCTATGGACACCTGATCTTTGATAAAGAAGCCACAAAAACACAGAATGAAGGCTTCTTCACTAAATGGTGCTGGTCTAAATGGGTGTCTGCATGTAGAAGAATGTAAAAATGTTTATATTTATCACCTGACACAAAGCTCAAGTCCAAGCATGTCAAAGATTTTAATATAAAGCAAGAAATATTGAGTTTGGTAGATGAGAGAGTGGAGAACGGCTTGAGTGCGTTAGCAACACAACATTAATGGGAAAGGCGCGATGATCAACAACTGAACTCAAGTGCTCTCACTTCTGTAAGGCAAAGGATGCCATCATTTAGAAAAAGTGGCAGCCTCTTATATGGGAAAAGGTTTTCACAAACTCTACATTCAATACAGTACTACTCCAAAATATATAAAGAACTCAAGAGACAAGATAACAATACGTCAACAATCCAATTAAAATGTGGTACAGATAGAAATAGAATTCTCAACAAGGAAATCTCAAATGTCTGAGAACTATTTGATAGATGTTCAATATCATCAGTCATGTGGGACATGCAATTCAAAACTACTTAGTAGCTTCATGTTACACTCTCAAAATGACTAAAATCAATAAGACAAGTCACAGTTCATGGTGGAGAGGATATGGAGCAAAGGGAATACTCCTGCATTCCTTGTAGGAGTGTAAGCTTGTATAGTCACTATGGAAACCAGTATGGAGGCTTCTCAGAAAATTGGAATTCCATCCACTTCACAAAGTCTATATCCCCACTACTCCACCCTGGGCATGTGCCCAAAAGATGCTCCAGTCAACACATGTACACACTTGTTCACCAAAGTTTATATCATCACCTTCATTCATAATAGCCAGAAGCTGGAAACAACCTAGATGTCCCTCAGTCAAAGAACGGATAAGAAAAACGTGCTATATTTATGCACTGGATGATTTTACTCATGAGTTTGATAAAATGACATCATGAAATTTGCAAGCATATGATGGAATTAGAAAATACCATCCTTTTGTTAAAGATGCTTTCATTCTTCCATTGAATACTTTTAGCTTCTTTATCAAATATTACGTGTTCATAGGTTTGTGAACTAATATCTTGATCGTCGATCGATTCCATTGGTCAGTGTCTCTGTTTTTATGCCAATACCAAGCTGTTTTCAATACTGCACCTTTGTAATAGAGTTTGAAATCAGGGATGGTAATGCCACCAGAAGTTCCTTTGTTGTATAGGATTGTTTTGGCAATCCTGGGCTTTTTGTTCTTCCATATAAAGTGAGTTATTATTCTCTCAAGGTCTATGAAGAATATTGTTGGGATTTTAATGGGGATTGCATTGAATCTATATATTGCCTTTGGTAGAATTGCCATTTTTACTATATTAATCCTACCGATCCAGGGGCATGGGAGATCCTTCCATTTTTTGGTATCCTCCTCAATTTCTTTCTTCAAAGACTTAAGTTCTTGTCAAATAGTTCTTTTACTTCCTTGGTTAGTGTTACCCCAAGATACTTTATGCTACTTGTGGCTATCGTGAAAGGTAATGATTCTCTGATTTCCCTCTCTGTTTCTTTATCCTTTGTGTATAGGAGGGCTACCGATTTTTTTTTTAGTTGATCTTGTATCCTGCCACTTCACTGAATGCATTTATCAGCTGTAGAAGTTCCTTGCTAGAATTTTTGGGATCGCTTATGTACACTATCATATTGTCTGCAAATAACGAAAGTTTGACTTCTTCTATTCCAATTTGAATCCCATTGATCTCCTTATGTTGTTTTATAGCTATTGCTAGAACTTCAAGCACTATATTAAAGAGATATGGAGAGAGTGGACAGCCTTGTCTCGTTCCTGATTTTAGTGGAATGGCTTTGAGTTTCACTCCATTTAATTTGATGTTAGCTGTTGGCTTGCTGTATATCGCGTTTATTATATTTCGATATGCTCCTTGTATCCCCAATCTCTCCAAGACCTTTATCATAAAAGGGTGTTGAATTTTGTCAACTTGGATGTCAACCTGTAGGAAAATGAAAATTGATCCTTATCTATCACCATGTACAAAACTTAAGTCTAAACGGATTAAAGACCTCAATATAAATCCGACCACACTGAACCTGATAGAAGAGAAAGTGGAAAATAGCCTGCAATACATGGGCACAGGAGATCAGTTCCTATGTAAAACCCCACTTGCACAGACAATAAGAGGAACAATGAATAAATGGGACCTGCCATTTTTACTATATTAATCCTACCGATCCAGGAGCATGGGAGAACCTTCCATTTTCTGGTATCCTCTTCAATTTCTTTCTTCAAAGACTTAAAATGGGACGTCCTGAAACTGAGAAGTTTCTGTAAAGCAAAGGACACAATCAGTAAGACAAAAAGGCATCCTACTGAATGGGAGAAGATCTTCACTAACCACACATCAGACAAAGGCCTAATTACAGGATATACAAAGAACTCAAGAAAATGGACATAAAAATTCTAAATTCCCCAATTAAAAAATGGGGTAATGATCTCAACAGAGAATTCTAAACAGAAGAAGTACGAATGGCCATAAGATACTTAAGGTCATGTTCAACTTCCTTAGTGATCAGGGAAATGCAAATCAAAGCGACTTTGAGATACCACTTACACCTGTCAGAATGGCTAAAATCAAAAACACCAATGATAACCTATGCTGGAGAGGATGTGGAGTAAGGGGAACACTCCTCCATTGCTGGT
>JAQHUG010000408.1:1328536-1344319 GCA_028555095.1 Dicrostonyx torquatus | reverse complement strand
TTTTTCTTTTTAACAATAAAAAAAATAAAAGAAGAGTTGTTTACCTATGTCAACAGTTGTAATAGTTGGAGTTCTGTAAAAGAACATAAGTAATAGAAATATATTAGCGGATTATTAATTTAACCTACGATGTGTCATACAGGTAGTCTATGAAGGGCTGCATCATAATGGAAAGGTTAAGAATGCAGTAGTTGGTGAGGACAGATATCTTAGCAGTCCCTGTGTGGTGCTAAAAATCCAGAGTTTACTGGAGATATGCTGTTCTTCCTTCAGTGTTTGAATCCAAAGGAAGTTGGTTCTTAAATTAGTAAAGGAATGACTCAGCAAAGAATAGAGGGACTTGTCAGTAAGAGCCATAAAATGTAGGTAAATAACAAAAGCATAGGTTCCTTCCTTTATATCCTTTTATTTGAACTGCCACCAGAAGGTGATGCCCAAATTTAAGATGAACCTTACTGATTCAAGCAGTCTAATCAAGAAAGTCCCTCACAGAAGGTACTGTTAGCTTGTGAGTTCTTAAATCCATCTAGCTCTTTGAAAACACTCCATTTTCTTATTCTTTATTCTCTTCTCTCTCTCTTCTTATCCATGGAGGATCCTTGCCTTGTAAACAGCCACATGACTGACAGTCACCAGTGAACTGTGCACAGAACTGGTCCAGTCTGCATTTCTAAAATCTTTGAACTTTCATTTTTCATTTCCACAAAAGAATTAATTTAAAAGCAATGAAAATCAAAAACAATAGGATAAAATTATTAAAATCACTGAAAAGTTCTGAAATTGAAAACAAACATTGTCTGTGCACACCCATTGCATAAAAAGCAGAAGTTCAGAAGCTTAAAACAGAGACATTATTTTGTGTGCACAACTTACTTGTTATTTAATCAGAAGTACATGGTTCTCTGTTTCTCAACCTTTTCTTCTAGAAAATCTAACCTCTGTTTGCTGTGTTTCTGTAATTATTTTGAAGAATAAAATATTATTGAAGAATCACATATGCAGTTTATTATAGCTACTGAAATACAGGTGGGAAAATATTAACTTGTCTTGAGATTACCTCTGTCCACATAAAATACCAAGGAATACTAAAACAATTAGTAATCTAAAAAGTTACTTCTTTCTCTATAAAAAAAATAAATCTGACACTAGAGATTTTTGGATCAATACAGTAACTCCTGTCTTCTTCTGGGATCTGGTCCAGTGTCTCCACAGGACTACACCTGAAGACCACTGCTAGTCTTTGCTATCATGTTATTTTCCACAGATTGTGGTAGAGGAAGAATAAAGTCATATGGGCTTTTGTCAGGTAAATCAGCTCCCAGTTCACAGTGCTCGGATTTAAACCCCAAACAATATCCTTGCCTGAATGTCTTTATGTTGATTCCTGACTATTAACACAGACCCTCATTCCACACACAGACCATGACAAGCTTCCCTGGGGAATAAGCATTTCTTTATAGCTATATTGTATAGGTTCTTCACGTGAAGTACGTTATCAAAGAGGAAGGTATTTATCCTCTTTTCTGCTCCAGTTTACTGTCCCTTCTTTGCTTGGAGATTTGTCTTCATATTAATGATATACAGCTAATGGTTGTTCATTCACCCCACCTGAGCATGTTGTACATAAATGCATAAATAGACATTTGTGTTACCATTTCTAAAGCCTTTATTCTCCTTAACACAAATATTGCAAGAGAATGCTTCCTTTAAAATCAAATTGTCCATCCTCCTTCCTCCCAGCATTCCATTCCAGGGTCAGAGAGAGACGCCATGGATCCACAGCCAGAGGTAGACGTTCAGAAACTTTGTTGGTGGACCATGACCTCATGGTGATATACAGATGAATAGAAATGGGTTAAATTAAGATGTAGGAGTTATCCAATAAGAAGCTATAGCTAATGGGCCAAGCACTGATTTAAATAATAAAAAAATCAATTATTCTCTTTCCGCAAATGGTACTTTAGCATCCTATATGGAGAGTTGTAAAGAGCTGCATTCCCCCAGATCTGACTTTCTCATCCAAAAATAAAAGTTCCTCACATTGCAAAGAAGCTCTCTTAAATTTCACATTTGTATTCAAGTCTTGAGTCTTATGAGGTTTAAATAGTCCTAACTCTCAATAATACTGGATATGCCTTCAGAATGAGCACCACTTTGCATCTAGTTCACAATTGCATTTTCCACTTGGGGTTTAGTGGCTGCACCCAGGGTGCTTTCCAGCTACTGACTGTCTTCTCAGTTCTCAGCATGCTTCTCATAGTGTTGAACACCAAGTAGTGTGTTCATAGTACAATATTCAAATGTAGATTAACTAATAAGTGCACAGCCTTCAAAATTTCCAAATCCACTTAATGCAAAAGCACGTTTTCTTACATTATTAGTCCAATAACTTTATAGTAACTGAATAAAATTAATACAAACAGGAGGAAAGAAATTCTCACATAGCCTAATTCTAAAACACTAGCATAGCTATTTAGCTCAATTTCTAAAAAATGATTTTAACATGATTATAGTCACTTTACATACATTAGCTATCTTTCTGCTTTTCTCAGCAAGGGAACTAGATATGATTTATGACAGTTTCTGCACAGAAATTAGGTTTAAATGCTGTATAATACTCTGCTGAGCACATAAGCCACGATCTACTTAATCTTTCCAATTTTGTTGACCATTTAAGTTGTTTCAATTTTGTTCATTTTTTAAATAATCATATTGACTGAATTTGAATGAAATAATTTTCTGTATTTTGGTCATTTCTTTCACAATAAATTCCACAAGTACATGTTCTGAGTCTGTTTATTAATCTTTTACTGTTCTATTAAAATATATCCTAGAAGCTTTTTATAAAAATCCTATTAATTTTTCATATTTCTTATTACCCTAGCGAGTCTGAAGAGGTGATGGTAAAGTTGAAGAATATGATGAGATGCACAAACTTCTCCTGATGCTCTTGGTGCAACCATATGTTCAGATACACCTGAGATTTTAAACACCAAAATATGCCAGTCTCACCACATAAACTTCCAGTATTCGACTAAGTGAGGACAGTTTAAAATGAAGTAATACAAGAAAGAAGAGGGAAAAATAGAGAAAAAGGCTGAATATTCTTTTCAAATGATTATTATTCTTAAAAAAATTTACTAGCCTGTCTTTATACTTTTCATTAGAAATATTAATTATGAGAAACAATAAATGGATTACATATATACCCACACATACACACAAATATATTTTATATCCAATGTATATCCATGTTCTATGACCCTCACCATTTCCTACCCTAACCCAACACACTGTCAAATTGATAAGTTTCAATAGTGAAAAGCTCTGAAAACTGCAAAGAAATAAACTGGGGCAGGAAATATTAGTCTGCCATCTCTCCTATGAACTTGAGAATGTGACATGCAGAAGGGAGTCAGCTCTTTAAGCCATCACAAGTTCTGGGCAGAATTGCATTGTTAACCAAAATTTACCTTCTATTATAGAAGCCATGAATTTTATGGCTGACAGTTGTTCATGCATATGGGGTGGGTGAATCTTAGGGATACAGTGGAGTATGGGGACAACTTCCCTGTAGCCAGGTGACTAAGGTTGGAACATTACTATTAAGAGAAATCTTGAGTGGAGCTACAGGAGCCGTGGTTCAGGTATCACAGTCTCCATCTTCTAGTAGAAAAGTATTTGGGAGGGAGTCAGACACACAGGACTCTGAAGTGGATAGTGTTCTATTATACAACAAGGCATTAAAGAAAAAAGAGATTTGACAAATTCTATAAATTTGAAGCTCAGATCTTATTTTTTTCCACAAAATAAACTCAACCATTGTAATTATCCTCCAAATCACAAAAAATGGGATGAGGTGTTGAGGAGATGGGTCAGTCGAAAGAGCATTTTCTGCTCTTGTAGAAGACCAAGGTGTGGTTTTTAGTACACCAGCTCACAACTGTCTGTTACTCCAGCTTTAAGGAATCTAGTGTCTAGAGTCTTAGCTGGGGTCATCATTGTGGATTCCTGGATATTTTCCTAGTGCCATGTTTCTCGCTAGCCCTTTAATGGCTTCCTCAATCAAAATATCTCTTTCCTTTCTCTCTCTCACAGCCCTTCTTCTTGAGCCTCCCATTTCCTCTTGTTTTCCTTCTCCCTCCCTTTCTTCCCCTCCCCTTCTCTTTCCAAGTGGAAAGGATGCCTAAGCCGGCCTTCCCCTGTAATCAGATTGATGACTACCTTAATTGTTATCATAGAACTTTCAACCAGCAACTGATGGAAGCAGATACAGAGATATACAACTAAGCACTGGGCCAAGATACATGAGACTAGCCTAAGAAAGGATGGAGTGATAATATGAGCAAACGGGTCAAGACCATGTTGGTGATACCCACAGAAACAGCTGACCTAAGCTAGTCAGAGCTCATTGACTCTGAACAGATAGCACAGACCAAACGAGGCCCAATGAGTGTGGGGCACAGTTGTGAGGCTTGGACAGTCTGTGGGGCCACTGGCAGTGAAACCAGGATTTATCCCTAGTGCTTGAACTGGCATCTAGGAGCTCATTATTTTTGGAGGGATGCCCTGTTCAGCCTAGATATAGGGGAAGGGCCTTGGTTTTGCTTTAAAGTAAAGGGTCAGTCTTTGTTGACTCTCCATTGAAAGCCTTACCCTTTCTGAGGAGTCGATGGGGAGGTAGGGTGGACGAAGGTGGAAAAAGCAGGAAGAGGGGAGAGAGTGGGAACGAGGAAAGCTGTATAAAATGAGAAAAGATTGTATTCAAAAGGTCTTAATAAAAAAAAACAAAATCCCATGTTTCTTTTGCCCTACATAGTATCTACATGCATGTGGTGCACCTCCACACACTCAGACACATGCACACACAATCAGCCCACAATAAATATTTAAAAATAGGCAGATCATTTTAAAGTCTCTAGGGCCCTTACGTTTTTTCATGTGCTCACCCCAATAGAACCTGATATGTTATTTCTACCTCCACTTCCTTTCTTTTTTTATATTCTATGTGGATTTTTTTTTTGTGTTTTGTTGCATAGCCATTTCTTTTTAACTAAAACATTCTCCTGGAGAAAGGAGAGAAGGTCAGGCAATGTACAAGTCTTAGGAGCTTCAGAAAGTTATAAGATCAATCTTTAAATGTAGAGAACTCACAATAATTTCTGGGAAAAGGAGACTGTCTGGTAGCCCAACTGACTGAAAGCTGCATAGCAAGCTCCAAGGTACAGTTTCTATAAGTTGTCACTCATGCTTTGGTTGGGTGCCTCAGTCATGTTACTGCCTTTGTGTCACCGAGGTTGTCTTTGATAGAACCATTTCTTTGATCTGTGGTTGGTATTTCTACCTAGGATAGATATGCATTTGATTACATATCCCACAATTCACCCACTAGGTTAATCTTGTTCAATGCTATGTATGTTGGTTTTGTCCAAGTCATTTTGTTTGCTGAGGTTTTTGTTCATTTCATTTGCTTGCTTTCTTTAGATGGGTAAATTATACTTCAACACAAAATTTGCAATAGTTATTTACGTCTTCTATTTGTAGTATGTATTTAAGATGGTTTCATCATTGTTACTATGAATAGCCCTGAACTAGTTTGATCGCTGGTCAACAAGAGAGATTTTCACTTTGCTAAACACCTAGGAGAGGAACCAGTGAGAAAAGCAAGAAGGTAGTTTCTGACTGACAGATAATTTGCCCAGGTTCATGCCACCACTAAGGGGAAAGCAAGATAAAATTTTTGCTTGATGATTTAGGATATTTAACTTTAGTTGAAAAAGTTCATTTCATCCAGTTAGGCAAAAAAAAGTTTTCAAGCACAGAAAAGAGACAACAGTCAATAATAATATATTATCTATGTTGATTACCTATATACTAGATATTAAATATTTCATTGTAGAAGCATCAAAGATCAAAGATATAATAGATATACCAATTACCTTAATATATTCATTATGAAAAATGTAACTCTAAACACAGAATGATGGAAATATCCCAATTATTTGCCAATTGAAATTTAAAATACAAGGTATAAAGTGTTTCTACTTTACCATCTATCTATTCTCATTTTGCAATTCTTTATGAATATATTTCAAATCTTATCAAAATATTTTTCTTCATATGTTATTAAATGCTTTATTTTGTCTGTTAAGTGGCTAATTATAGTAGTTTATGTGTAAATGTTTTTTCTACATTATTAGATAGATCCTACTTGGATTATTTGATAGCCATCTATCAAAGGCTTTTTGCATGCTGGGAGTCAGAGAAGTGTTTAGCTGCTCCATTCATTAAAACAGAAGCCTCAAGAGTCTTTTGTTAAACTAAATTTCTTTAACAGATGTGAATACTTCATTTCTGTGATTAAGTTTGTATGTTAAAATGTTTTTCAACTATTCCAGTTGTGAAAAGTTTAGTGAAAATTTATATAATGAAATTTAATGTTTTAGTTTATCTCCAGAATGAAATTTAAGACATGAATTTTCATACTTACCTTTTTTTCTAACGTGATTTTTCAAAGTATTTTTTTCCATCTAGGATACACTTCAAGTTGCAGATGATCAGTGTGGTATTTCCATGACTGTCCTATCAAATTTTTTTCAATTCATTTGAAATAGTTTGTAATTCCTTTTGATTTATGAGAATCAAATGTTTTCAATTCCTTTAACCTCTTGATTGCTTCCTGCTACTGATCTACTGATTTTAATTTTTTGTTTAATTACGTGCTCTTAAAAATTCTGGAAGAATTTCTCTTTTTAAATTATTGAAAATCATTTCTGTGACACAAGATATGACCAAGTTTTACGAATGAATTGTGTGTAAATAAAGAAAACCTGTATTGTGTCAATGCTGGATAAATTATAACCAGTTTTAGCATATTTCATTCATTATTTGTTCATTTACTTCATGTCTTCACTGACATCTTTATTTTTCATAATTCTTTTCATCTTGGATTTATTAGCCTTCCCCCTTTTTCTTTGCTTTCTTCAATACAAGGATTTTACTTCATAGTGCAAGCTGTTTTTGAACTTGTGATCTTCATACCTTACAGTCAAATTTTTGAATTGCAAGTTTATGGCCCATACCTGAGTCAGCTTACTGATTCAGTTTACTCAAGCTAATAAAGTAAATTTCTAAAAAGCATTGTGATAAATAATCCACAGTGTTCCTCTGTGTTCGTTTAACCTTCTTGTCTGTATCTAAAGATCTCTTACTCACCCACTAGTGCAAGGCTTGGTGGAATTGTTCCTTCTTCTGACCCTGAAATGTTAGCTCTTTCAGTCCCCCCCGATAGCATCTTATATTTAAAAATTATGGCATAAGTAGAGCATAGGTTGTGAAGAAAGGGGATGGGAAGAATAATATAGTACATAAATGGATTGGTCCAAACGAAAGGTAAGGAAAGAGTGACATATATTTTTAAATAAGAAAATAAGATAAGCAGATACTTATAAAGACATAGAGACAGTAATAGTTTTCATAAATTAGATTCAAGAAGCTTGGTTGTAAACAATTCATGGTATATGTAAACTGGTTCCAGGTAACAGCTGTGCTTCAGACATTGTCATAGGAACGTAACATCTATCACCTAGTGACGATAACAGTGCCAATGCGAGGATAGTGTCTTTTCTCAGGAACACAAAATCGGTAAAATAATTTTCCTGGAACTACACAGCTAGGTTGTGCTGCTTACAACTAGTTAGCTATGTAATGTCTCGTGGACAAAATGTAGAAGAGCTACAATAAAATACAAACTAGCTAGGAAATTAATAGCAATGAAACCATTTGCCATGTATGATGAGGCAAAGCAGAAAGGGAAATAATGAGGCTTGCTAGACCACCCTACTGTGGTTTCATAGATCCCCATTCCACTATCTTCCCACTTCACTTCAAATCTCGACAGCAATTCCTGGGGTCAGTTCTAATCCTAGCACTTTATGTTTCGGATTTGCCAACAGACTCATGTGACTACAATGGCAATTATTCAGAATGCATTTGTTAACTAAAATTCATCTGTTGCTTGCAAAATCACACTATGCTGAAATAGGAGCAATGTATCAGCATGGAGAAGCCGGGAAAATGCAATCAGATTGCAGAATTCTCAGTGTAATCGCTGAGCTCTCCCATCAGGATACCAGTTTTCTTTCTAAGAGATCTTTAAATTGTTTTTCCAATGTTTATAAGGCAAGGGATCATTTTTTTGTGACAATGTTTGGACGGACAAAAATCCGTTTCTTACTCTCTCCTAGTAAGGCTTATGAGTAACAGGAAATAAAAGTAAAATTTAAAGCAAGGAATACTTACTCACCCACAGAAGAGAGGAGAACCAGGTAATGTGTCTGCTTTAGAAAAGCAGAAATTAGGGCTGGGGAGATGGCTTAGTGGCTAAGAGGATTTGCTGTGTTTACAGAGGAAACAGGTTCAGTTTCCAGCAGCCACAATCAGGTAGCTCACATCCACCCATAATTCCAGCTCTAGGGCTGCTGATGCCTTTTCTGGATGATGCATTCATGTGATACACATCCATACACCCAGGCACTTATGTACAATTAAATAACTAGATAACTTTCTAAACAATGAAAGCTAGACTTTATTCAGTGACTGGGATAGAGATCAGAAAGGTCAGAGTTTAGACTTGATGGCAGTGTATATGATACTTCACTACCCAAATAACTTCTGTCTTTTCTTCCTGTTTTAATTCTTCCTATCCATGATTAGACCTGAGAGAGAGAGAGAGAGAGACCAGAGAACCAGAGAGAGAGAGAGAGAGAGAGAGAGAGAGAGAGAGAGAGAGAGAGAGACCACCACATGTTCATGGGAGTCAGAGGGAAACGAGTGTCCTTTATGTCTCACTTAGATGGAGACTACTTGGGTCCTCTAAGGTCAGAAGTGTCAGTGGTCCTCACCTTCCATTTTCCATACAGGGAAAGTGATTATAGATATAGACACTTATACCACTGTCTCTAGCTTTTATATGGGATCTGAGTGTGCAAACTTAGGACATCAGTGTGGCCAAGGAAGTCCTTGTCCTACAAGTGTACTTCACAGAATTTCAGTCTTTGTTATTCCCTTTCTGAGTAGTGCTGAAGGACGAGTGTGTATGTGTGTGTGTTTCTTTGGTTTTGGCTTTTGGGTTTTACAAGACAGGGTCTTGTACCAGGCTTTCTTTTGTACCACAAACCAATTCCCAAATCATGACATGAAAACTTATTAGTTATGAATTCTCAGCCTAATCTTAGCTTTGATTTTAATCTGTTTATCTATATTTTGTATCAGAGTTTTTTTCCTTCCTTTCTTCCTTCCTTCCTTCCTTTTTTCCTAACTTCCTTCTTTTCTATCCTACTTTCCTGCTTCTCTTGTATGGCTGGCTGGTGGTTGCTTATGTTCTGGCCCCAGGCATGTCTCACTCTTTCTCCCTCATTCCCACATCCTCCTTCTTGCTCCTCTCTTGAGCCTAGATTTCTCTTCCTACCATCTCTCTGTCTGACAGCCTTGCCTATCCATCTTCTGCCTAGCTACTGACAGCTCAGATTTTCATTAGACCAATCTGGTGCCTTAGGCAGGTAAGGTGAAAGAAATGCAAGGCATCTTTACATACTTAAACAAATGCAGCACAAACAAATCCAACACAACTTTCCCTCATTAACAAAGACAGCATAAACAAATGTAGCACATCTTTACATAGTAAAACAATATTTCACAACAGGTTTCTTTGCATAACCTTGCTTGTACTGGAACTACCTCTGTATACCAGTCTGTCCTCAAACAGAGATCTACTTACCTCCGCCTCCTAAATGCTGGGGTTAAAGGCATCTAGACAGCTCATGCTGGAAGATTTTAACAAACTCCTAATTCTTACTATTGGAAGGCTTTGTTGTTAAATTTGTTGTCACCCACATCTGGTGTCATGTGAGCCATAATGAGTGATCTCTCTACTGTTGGAATTGTGATAATATAGTATTCTTACTTTAAGAAATGCTGAAACTTTCCCCAAGTTTAATGTCATAGAGTTGCTGTTGGTTGTGTTAAGGAAGAATTTAATGCAGGTTCTCTCTCCAGGTGTTCTCCCCTGGATATGTGACAGAGTGAGTAATTTCTACCTCCCTCACTCGGAATTGCTCAAGCCAACCAAACAAGGAACAAAGATGAGCTGTTCTTCTGAAGCCCCACCTGAACTATGAGTAATAAAAACATTTTTACTATTTTAAGCCACTAAATTTTGGGTGTGCTTTTCAATGGATGTGAAAAATTGGATCAATCAATTCACATTTGCTTTAATAAAAGAACAATTTCTTCTCAACTAGCCTTGTTGGGTTTTGCAATCATAGTGAGGCAGTAGGAGCAGCATAAATGGTCTTGTGTGTTTGTGCTTAGAGAGCAGAGATAACTAAACTCTGTTGAAGAAGTAGTGTTGGATGAAAGAAGAGGAACTATTCTAAAGCAAGGATAAACTTCAAAAGAGCAACTGAGTTGAGCTGCAGAGTGAGGCGGTCAGCTAGTCTAAGGCATACCTGAAAACAAGGAAGAAGGTTAAATCGATTGCTTGAGGAGTCACTTTATCAAATAAAAGATATGACTGGCTTTTGCCCATAGGTTCCTTTTCATATGTCTCTGGTGCCTTTTATGTTATCAGCACAGATCATATTCATAGAACAGTAGAGCAAGATTACTTTAAAGTTCAAAGCATGTTATAATGTAGATAACCTGACATCGCCCATCACCAGAGGTCAAGTTTTTCACTTTACAGGAAAATGTCATTTCTATGACCCAACCTACATTTTTCAATAACTCAGCAGAGTCCCTGACCTATGAGAGGATGTACCCAAGATACATAGGTCCATGGTCAAAGGACAAGATATTTGACTCAGCAAACAATAGCTACAGTTCCAAGAGTTATGGACCAGAAAAAAGAAGTATCAGATCAGTTGGATTGCTGTGGTACTAAGAATAGGCTTAAAGGAATTATTTTCAGTGTATAAAGGCTCAAAAGTCAGAACCAGGGTCCCTGAAGACTTGGGTTGCTTGTTTAAAGTGCAGGCTCTTGATGTCTGCCCTCGGGGATTCTAATTCTATATTTATAGTGTGATGCTTTGACCTGAATTTTATTTTAAAAGCATCCTAGTGATTTGGACAGACAGTAATATTGAAAATGAATTATATAAGTGTTGAAGTTAGGGGTTTGGAGCAGTCTCATATTCAGAATGTTTCTGTGATATTTCCTTAGCTTATCAGGAAAATACCTAGAAGCTCCATTCTGCTTTGTTTTATTTGTTTTTCCCTTGTGCTGCTACTGAGAGAAAGAGTCACCTTTCAAAACCCTCTTCAACTCTGGAAAGAAGCTGTGAATAGTGTCCATAAATATCATTTTCTTTCTGCTTTGTCTATGTGTGTAGGTTCATGCATGTGTGCACATGTACTCATGTGTGTGTGCGTACATGTGCATGTTGTATGCATGTGTTCATGTGACTCTGTGGGTGCAGGTGGACTTAAGATGCAAGGAAAATCATGTGTCATACTCAAAGGCTGTTTACCTCTATTGTCTATTAAGACAAGGTCTTTTCCTGGCTTAATATCACCAATTAGGCTTTACTGCCTGACCCCACACATGTGGCTACCACTGCCCCTTCCACAAAGAGAATTCAAGCACAGACTACTATACCTAATTTTTTCTCTTGGATTCTGAGGACAGAACTCAGGTACTCATGGTACCATGGTAAGCCCTTTACTGGCTGAGCTATGTCTTACACCCCATAGATAACATTTCTAATTGTTTATTCCCTCAGTTGTGCCTCAAACTCTGAATTGTAATTGTATTTGTTATTTTGAATTAACAAGCTTGTTGCCTAACACAACATTTCTGAATTGTCTCGATCCATCTACCCATTCCTGAGCACTTAGTCTGAATCCATGATTTGGTATTTTGAATTTTACAGTGCTAACCCTGGTAAATAGGTATCTTTATAAACTGTCTAGTTGGAATTCATTAAATTATCTGCCCATCAGTGATATAGCCTAGATCAAATGGAAATTCTATTAAAATTTTTGAGGAATATCCTTACAAATTCACATAATTGATAGATAAATTCATATTTCAAATATGGTATACATATGCAATGGCATTTAATTCAGTCATGAAGAACAATGAAATCATATAATTTGTGGAAAGTTGATAAAACTGGTAATTATTATGTTAGGTGAAATATGCCATTCTCAGAAAGACAAATATCATGTGTTTTCTTTTATATGTGGAATCCAGGAGGAAATGAAAGAATGTAAATATAAAATGAGAACTTAGTCATATAGAAATTAAAACCAGAAAGGATGATAATAACAACTGATTGAGCAAGTAGACATGATAAAGATATATTGTTTGCATGTATGAAAATGTATGTCATAACAAGAATCTTTACTTTGTACAATTAGCAGGTGGTAATTGGTATGGGAGAATTGTCTGTATTCTGTCAATCATGTTTAAATAAATGCTGAATGACCAGGCAGGAAGTATAGGTGGGAAAACCAGACAGGAAGTAGAGGTGGGGCAATAAGAACAGGAGTATTCTGGGAAGAAGGAAGCTCTTCCCTGAGTCAGCCCAGACCACCAAAGAATCAGGTTGTGACCTGCTTGGCTCAAAAAGGTACTGAGCCATGTGGCTAACATAGATAAGGATAATGGGTTAATATAAGCTATAAGAGCTAATACAAAGCCTGAGCTAATGGGCCTATTAGTTTATATCTAACGTAGACTCTCTGTGTGATTTCTCTGGGACTTGCCACCTGTGGTGTACTGGAGAGGACAGAAACCCCAAGAAGCCGGCCCACATGTTACAGGTAATCCTAAAGAAAATCATCTTTGACCCAAAAATTTCCTCTGGTTAAATAGAAAGTAAGTATTTTTGTATTTTTAAGTATTTTGTATTTAAGTATTTTTAGTATTTTTGCCTTCCATCCTGTATCTATGTCCTATTCCTGTCCAGTACTTCTTCTGTTTCAGTATTTGTCAGGTGTTACACCTCAGTAATTGTTCATTGAGTGCAATATGGGTGATAACTTTAGAAGACCTAAAATGATAAGGCTCCTGTGAGTTGCAACAACCAAGAATATTGCAGGCTGCAGTGGTGTTTCTATTGTATTTTAATAAATAAAGCTTGCCTGGAGATCAGAGAGCCAAACTGCCCCAGTGGTCAGCCCTATAGATCAGGCAGGACACACATTTTTAATCCCATTAGCCACACTGGTTTGCCATAGAAATCGGGTGGTCTTGTACATGCCTTTAATCCCAGCCCTAGAGAAAATTAAAAGACAATTGGAGATAGGTCTCATACACAGACTCATTCTGAGATTCCTGGAGTCAGGATCGCCATTTCAGACAAACGTAGAGGTAAGAACCAGTGACTGGCTGTTTTCCTTTTCTGACCTTCAGGTTGAACTCTAATATCTGTCTCTGGGTTTTTATTAATACTGCTATATTGGCTTCTCATTTATGGTCTCTTTGCACCTATATGTATATGCTGATAGTAAATGATTAGGTATTTTGAAACCCTTTTAATGTATGGATAAGCCATTCACCTTTCATTCATGATTATAACTGATGTAAACTGTCATGGATATCAAAACATATCAGCAACACCCACTACTATTCATGATCTCTGGCAAAAATCAATACCCAGAAAAAATGCATTATAATTTGTTTTTACCCATTAACTCTGAGCCCCAAGTTTCACACTTTAAAATACAAGCAATATTATGTGTCACATAGGCAAAGATAAAAATAAGCTTTGTTGAAAGGTTAGTATGGTAATGGGATTGGAGTCATTCTCATTACATTGTAACTGGATCCAAATTGTGGGGGCTCCAAGGATATGACAGAATATCTGGATGGAAGGTACAGGACTTGGATTCACACCTTTATCTGATGTTGTTAGCTTACCTGCTCTGCTAACCTTCCAATCAATAACCCATTAGGCCCTCCATGGTACTGGAGCATGCTGATTGACCAGATGTCACAGGGAAGCTAGGGACATCAAAGGATGAGCATAGAATGGGAGTTTATGCCACCAAGAGAGAAGTAGTCACCCTCTTTAATACTTCCCCCCAGGCACTAAAAGACTTGATTTAAAGGCTGACAGTTGGTTTGCTCATGTAGTGAGTTTCCCAAATGCTACCTGCCCCACTTGGTAATCAATTAAAAACTAGTCTACCAACCTATTGACTCCCAGGGGCCAAGACTATCCTTGAATATCCTTTCCAGACCTGTACACAAAAACAGATATATACAGAATACTTGAGAGGAAAATAAGTATCAATATGAAGTTGTTCATTGGTAGGCTAACAGGAACATATATCATTTGCCTCACCTTGGCAACCTTAATATAAGATCTGGAAAACCTAGGCAAGAAATAGCTATTTCTCCCTTCCTTATTATTTTGAGAAAGTGTATTATAAATTACAACACCTGAAATGCACTTTCAAATTTACCTAGAAGACAAATGTTGGTAAATTGGCCTTTTCCTCCAGGGCAAGTAAAAGGTTGAACAATTTCATCTAAAGAAATTGCAAAAACTGTGTAAGTCATAACTCTATTGTAAAGGCTGGCAAAACCTCCACAATTGTTATTTTTTTTTTGTAATCTTTCCAAGATGGCTTATTAACTGATTTAATCATTTATTTGTTTATTATATTTTGGGCTATTTAGTGAAATTTAAAATTATGATCTGGAGGAGAAATCACCAATTTTCCTGAGGTGGTATTCTGGTTGGAGGTGACCTTGGAGTGTAGAGAGAAATCTGTGTGCTAATTTCTTCTTGATAATTGGAAAAATGTTTTTATTTTAATTTTTAAAAAGTGATTGTGAAGCATTATGAGCTGGCATGAAAAAGAAACATAAAAAGAGATGAGTTGATAACCATGTTAGGATCTTGAAAAGTTTCCCATTAGATGCTGTATTCAAGCAGGGCTAATTAGGATACTTGGGATTTGGTTCCCCTCTAGAGAGAGAGAGAAATGGTGGTGTGTTTCTTGCATGTAAAACATTTCTGCATTTTCAAGAATCAGATTGTTTGGTTATGACTATGTTAGTCTGTAGGTACTACGGTGACTTAGGCTAGTTGTCAGGTATTAGCCTTGAGTTAGAACTTTCTGCTGAAATGGGGACAATAAAACGTCCTCTGATCTTGTTGCTTCCTTGTAGCTCCCAGATGGAGTGCACACAGCTTCTTGCATACTTAGAAGCTGTGCTGCTTTCCTCTGCCACTCCGAGACATGTGGACCCTCTTAAGAAACAACCCCTTTGCCTTTCTTAAAATTCTCTCAAGGGGCAAAACATGAAAACACATTCCACTGTCAACCCTGTTTACAACCAGCTAGAGTTAATGCAAATTGCGTTATTTTCCCAGGTGGCTCTTGATGGCTTTCCTGGACAATGGCATCTCCCTGGATCCTGTGACATCTCATTTTGTGCTCTGGGGGCTGCCAGCTCTTTTTTTTGTAACTATGTGTCAAAATAACAAATAACATACCAGAGGGGTGAGTGAGGGAGAGCTCTGAGGGAAGGTACCCGGGCTGCAGTGCAGGCAGCACCAGCTCTGGCTGCTGGTGCCCCCCCCCATTCCACACATCCCTGCCCGCACCCCCAAGTTCGCCCTTTCCTCTGCAGGATCTGCTCCGCGGACCACCTGGAGTCTCTCTGTGCCAGTGCTGAGGTCAAGGATCCAGAGGGGTGAGTGAGGGAGAACTCTGAGGGAAGGTACCCGGGCCTCAGTGCAGGCAGCACCAGCTCCAGCTGTTGGC
>JAQHUG010000408.1:1296127-1322844 GCA_028555095.1 Dicrostonyx torquatus | reverse complement strand
TCTTCTGCATGTATTGGCTTTTTGGGAACTTATTCTATATGGATGCACATCTTCTTAGTCCGAGTGGGAGCGGGGAGGGCCTTGGGCTTCCCATAGGGCAGGGTATCCTACCCCATCCTTAAGGAAGCATGGGGAGAGCGATGGGGTAGTGGGGGAGTGGGAGGTCTGGGAACAAGGGGAGTAAATGTAAATTTTTCTTTTAACAATAAAAAAAGAAAAAAATAACAAATAACAATTGGCCTGCTTAAATAAGTGACAGTGTAATCCTTCTTCTGACTCTGAGTCGTATGAGCAGGCTTTCCCAGTACATTGCGTGATTTTGTCTCAGGCATATAAGGTGTACTTTTTAAATGTCCCCAATGGTGTTGACCTAGAAAGAAATCTAAAGACCTATCTTTAAAAAATAATATCACAATGTTGGTATTCTTAAACTTGCCTAGATAATAAAAGTAATCATCAGCATTTTAATAATTATTACAATCACAGTAGGTATAGGGCACACCCAGAAAATAACTAGTGGATAAACATTAACTTCTCCCTAGTTGATTCACATGTCCTTTTGTGAAGGAAGCTAAATCTAGAGACCATAATAAACAAAGATGTGAAGTTGTGTGCCCTAGCACATTATCACGTGAAATACAGTTACAGGGAGTCCTTCAGTGGACTTCACTGACTCCACGATGCCTCTTTTCTGGAAGCAGAAATCTTATCCTGGTCTTGACACTCCTATGTGATTCTTTCATACAGTAGGTCTTTCAGAATCCAAGATAATTCCAGATCAAAGAAAAGAGAAGCACTGCAGGGCAAGGTAGTCATGCAATAGAGTTTACAGACTTAACCCTTAATACACTTAGTTATTTGCAGTATTATGAAAATCCTACTCTGACATTTCAAGTTGCAATTTCTAAGCTCTCTTAGAAATTTTTATATGGAAAAGATAAGTTCTGAAGTTTCCTCCACCCAATCTTCCCTGAGGTCCAACCCTGTCTTATTTTACACAATGCTTTTTCATTATCTTTGAAACCATCTTATTTTACATGCCAGTCACAGTTCCATCTTCCTCCCAGCCTCCCATACCTCTTACCTTCTCTTTACTCCATGCCCCATTCACTCCTCAGAGAGAGGGTTGAGCCTCCCATGGAGAGGCAACAAAGTCTGTCACATCACTTGCCACAGAACCAAGATTCCCCCCTGTATCTAGGCTGAGCAAGGTATCTCTCCATAGAGAATGGACTCCAAAGAGCCAGATCATACACTAGGAATAAATACTGGCTTCACTGCTAGTGGCCCCAGAAACTGCCCAAGACACACAATTGTCATCCACATTCATAGGGCCTAGTTCTGTCTTAAACTGGTTCCCCAACTGTCAGTCCATGGTCAGTAAATTCCCACTAGCTTGAGTCAGCTGTTTCTGTGGATATTCCCATTTTGGTCTTGGCCCTTTGGCTCATGATATTAGTCCTCCATCTCTGTGACTAAACTCCAGGAGTTTACCCAGTGCTTAGGTGTGAACTTTTGCATCTGCTTCTATCAGATTATTGAATGATTTTTATGATGACACCAGGGTAGTTATCTGATTAGAGGAGAAGGGCAGGTTAAGCACCCTCTCCATTCTTGCTTACAGTCTTAGTTTGGATTTTCCTTGTAGTTTCCTGGGAGTTTCCCCAGTATCTCATTTTTCTTTAACCCTACAATGACTCTCTCTTTCAAGGTTTCACTTTTCTTGCTCTCCCTCTCTGTCTTTTACCCAACTCTATAGTTCTGATCTTTCATGTGGTCCTCCATGTTCCCTTTCTCCCCACCCCACTCACCTATCACCTTCAATCTCTCTCCCCATGCTGCAAATTTACTAAGGAAATCTTGTCTACTTCTCCTTCGCCGAGGTCAATGTATTTCTCCCTTAGAGCTCTCCTTGTTTCCTGTCTTCTTTGGGGTTGTGGACTATAGGTTGGTTATCCTTTATTTTATGTCTAATATCCACTTAAAAGTGAGTACTTGCCATGCTTGTCTTTCTCTGTCTGGGTTACCTCACTCAGGATGTTTTTTATCTAGTTCCATCCATTTGCCACAAGTTTTAAGATGTCATTGTTTTCACCGCTGAGTAGCAGTCCATTATGTCAATGTACCACATTTTCTTTATCCATTTTTAGGTTGAGGGGCCTCTATGCTGTTTCTCAGTTCTGGCTATAATGAACAATGCTGCTATGACCAAAATTAAGCAAATGTCCTTGTTCTGTGGGTCTGCATCTTTTGGGTAAAAGCCCAAGAGTGGTATTCCTGGGTTTGAGGGAAATTGTTTCCCAATGTTTTGAGAAACTGTCATACTCCATAAATTTTTACAAGCAAAATGAAGGAATAGTAAGATTATAATCTCTCAGTCTGTTTTATTGAACAATTCATTTTCATTTAGTATACTACAGGCTTTACTCATACATCATATTGGAAGACAGAATTACTTAAAATAAACTGATCCATCTTGTTATTATATTCTGATGATAAGATATAGCTGACAATGCTTCCTCCAAAAGCCAAAGACCATCTAATAAAAAAAATCTATACCAGGCATTGGATGCCCTCTTTTCAGTTATTAGACAAAGAGACTTAGAAAAGGCTATAGAAAATATTATAGGTTATTGCTATTGCCATTGGCAACATTCCAGAAGTGGAAGGTAATCCCCTGTTTCTGATCACCATGTACCTCAGACACAAGACCAAAAGGCCATTGAAATAGATCTAAAGATCTGCTACCTAAGGACTGGCTTTCCCAAAGAAGGAAGTAAATAGCAATTCTAGCCAGATGTGATGCCTATGAACAACAATAATGAGCCTTATTGCATGAGAACCCTGAGGATTCAGTAATGGGCACACACTGTGTAACCTAACCATCAATCTCTAATCAGACTTAAGACCAGCTCCAAAAGAGGGAAACCACAGTTAGTACTAGAAACTTAGCCAAATACTGAAAGCTAGTGAAGTCATGATCTTCAAGGAATATCTATAATTATTACTTCATTAAACAGCACAATCCCTAATGCCACTCTAAATATGTGTTCTTCATACCTCATCAAGGAAACTTGTCTCTGTATGAACAGGGGTCATTTCAGATAACCAAAAACCAGTCAAAATGTGGAGGCAAGGCGCTTCATTGCAAATGATGCATGTGCAATACAGATCTCACACCTAAGTCTCAGGGATTATTATGGAAGAAAGGTCATAAGATCCAGAAGAAGAGGAAGTTTTCTGTGAGACTTGTGTCCCATGGCTGTCAAAAGCAGCACCCATAAAGTCTTACAATATCACATTCTAGAAATGAGGTGAACAACGATAACACTAATGGTCATGCTAACCAGGGAGGGGGACAGCTTGAGACCTCAGTCCTGGGTTGTATGAAGATAAGGCCTACCAGACCAAAGGAGTCAACCTGGAGTTTTCCTGGAGCTGTCAAAGGTCGTGTCTGTGCCTCCTCAATAAGAAGCTACCAAGCAGTGTTTCCTTAGAGCCTAGCAACAGGCACTGTGAGAGGTCCTGATTGTGCCCCTAGCCAATGAAAGACAAGCATTCAATGTCAGCTGTCATCTGTCACTCAGCCTGGGTGCTGGGAGGGTATATAACTTTTTCCTTGTTGTTAAATAAACAAGTCTACTGTAAACCTGACTCCCATCACCTGTGGTCATTGATGTTGTGCGTTTTCCCTCCCTCCCCAGAGGAAGATATTAGGACCCGCTGCTGTAAGGAGACCACTTGTTCATTTCCTGCCTGCCCAGACTCCCGTAATAACCACACAGAAACTGTATTAAATAAATCACTGCTGGGCCCATTAGCTCTAGTTTCTTATTGGTTAACTCTTACATATTAATTTAACCCATCTCCATTAATCTGTGTATCTCCACATGACAGTGGCTTACAGGCATGTCTGTCTCTGCCAGGGGCTCCATGACTTATCTCCAACTTGTCCTTCTTTCTTCCAACTTCAGTTTAGTTTTCCCTGCCTAGCACTATTCTACTCAATCACGAGCTCAAGACAGTTTCTTACTTAACCAAGGGTACTCACAACATACAGAGGGGAATCCTACATCATCTTCTCTTTTCTGTTTAAATAAAAAGGAAGGTTTTAATTTTAACAAGGTAAAAGTACATGTAACAAAACACATATCAAGCAAGAATTACAGTTACAATATTTATATCTACTATATCTTTCATCATGACTAAGGAAAATTATAGCTATCAATTCTTCAACTCCATCATAGACTCCAGAAGGATATAATATTACCTATATAAACAAGAAGTGCATTGTAAGCAACTTCCAAAACTCTAAAAATGACAGAGACATCTTGCTGCCTGGACAGTCAACCAAAGTTTTTCTGTACCATTGAGGCATCCATCTTCAGCCTACAGGCCCATAGTATTTGGAAGCCTTCTCCATGAAGCAGGACATTTCAAAGACAGTTCTGCCTATATTGGCAGTTTGTCAATCACATTTTTACGGTCTGGCAGAATGTTTGGCAAAATGTTTCATGAAGCAGAAACCCCAAAAGATCATCTCACCTTTAGGCAAATTCAGCACTTATTTTCCATAGGACAGGCATGTCCAGTTCATACAGCATACTATCAAGCAGTCAAGGCAAGAACAGTTTCTTGCCCAAATGGCCCAAATAAGGAGCCTCTTCAACGCCCATCTTCTTCTTAAAATAGATCGGTGCTGACAGGAGCAGATGTGTCTCACTGTCATGAAAAGTCTTAAATTCTTAAAACACTTTAAATGCCATATTGTATAGTCTTTGAAAGATTTAAAGAATCCCTATCCACCTGAAATACAAATCTGTATGTCTAGAAAATCTAGCTAACATGACTAATTAGGTTACCCTCTTTTTACCTACATTTCTTAATTATACATTACATTTTTAAATGAGCTGCACAATCACAATACCTTAATCAAGATAAGCCATACCCTCTTGAGAAGCTATACCCTCTCTGATTAGTGGAAGGGGACTAGAATAAGGGGAAGGTAGGAGGAGCCAGAGGAGGGGGAAGAGTGTGAACTGGGATAGGTATGTAAAATAAATAAAAATTGTTTTAAAAATAAATTTAATTAATATTAAAAGAAAGAAAAAATTAAAAAAAATTTATTTGGAATGTTTAGTTTAAAATTCTTCCAAAAGAAGTGATAAGATTAACACACAGCAACATTTTTAACACCTTATCATGTATTCAGAAAAAATTTACATTTCATTTCTTATAGATACTGTTCAAGACAACAAAATCAAAAATCTGGCTTCTATATTACAAAGAACTCTAGAAAAGCTATATCCCTTTCAAAGGTGGCATGCACTGTAGCCAATCCATCACTCATTTTACTATAACAGGCTGGGAAGATATGAAGATAGCTTTTAAGAAACATCTGTATCTCTCAATCTCACAGACATTTAAAAAGTAGACCCCAATATGTGAGAATATTTTTTACAGTAATCTCATGGAGGAGAAGGAATTATGTGCCCACTATAGGGGAAACTTGAATCCCAAACAGAGATTTTTCACAGTTATAGCAACTACAGATCACCATACAGGACAAGACGGAAGCCCAGCCAATGGGCGGGTCCACACCTTGGCCAGGACTTCATGTCTATGCATATCCTTGAGTCTCGATTTTAACTTTAATCTCATTTTCCTACCCGAATAAAGAACTTGGCAGATTCTCTGTGCATCACTTTGCTCCATTTTCCATTGTGGCCACACTGAATAAATCGTTTTCTCCACTCTACAGTGGTAAGTGTACTCTTAATTGTCTTACTGGGGAAGGAGTGATAGCCATATCTGACTTGTGGAAAAGGCTCTGACTCCCTAAGTCCTTCAACCATTTCACAGAGCTACCTTTTTCTGTGTCCAATATTGTGTAATACTGCACCCATTTCACTTACTAGATTAGAAACCCATCCTCTTTACCCCATTGGTGACTAAAGTACATGGATATTGTTATATGTGCCAAATATTTAAAGGTAATTTAAAAACAGGGGCATTGAATAAAATCAAAAACTCATACTACAATTTTTTAATTATATTATGAAATTGTTGCATCTATCATATAATTTTTTCAACATATCCAAGCAACTGTTTCCAAAAGCCTCAATTTTAGTGACACTAAGATGTTTTGAAAATTATGATCAGCAAAATCAAGTCATGTTTAAGAATTTAGGCCATGGCTGCAGACCTGACTAGTGTGAATGTTTCTGGCTTCCATTGTTTATACAACAATAAATAACGCATATGTATTATTCTAGTTTTCTTACCATTACTGAGATAAAACACTGACCAAAAGCAATGTAGGAGAGATAAGGCTCAATTTTGTTTACAAGTTTTAGCTCATCATGGGGGGAAGTCAAGGAAAAAACCCAAGACAGGAAACTAGAGAAAGGAACTGAAGAAGAAATCATGGAGAAACAAGGCTTACTGGCATTTCTCCAGACTTTCCTACAGAAGCCAGAATTAACCCGCCCAGGAGTGGCATTGTTCTCAGCCATCAGGACCCTCCTATGTGAGTCAGCAATCAATGAATCTCTCAAAAGAGATACCCATTGGCCACCAGGTAGAGAAAATTCTTTAACCAAGGTTCCCTTTCTCTGGATGTGCCAATGCTATCTGTTAGGTTTCAAGTAGAACATACGTCTAAAAATGACAGTCTTGGCTCACCTCTTCCTCTACCCTAAGCTGCCAGACCAGCTCTAGTTCACAGGCTTCCCACAGCTACTCATCCCACTTAGAGTCCTCATGACTTTTCCACACCCCACTTCCCTATTGAGGACCATGCCCCGTCTACCTTTTCTTTCTTCACTGAACTCTTTCAGATGCTTCCACATGCTCTCTTGCTTATCCAAAATAAAAACTTTCCCTTGAAAAGTGGCCATTGAGTGGTTACTTTATTGCACCCCTCACATACAGTATCAATTCCTGAAATAATTCTATATTTCTATGGAACTTTGGGGAGAGAAGGTGTCTAACACCTCTTAATTAGTAATTGATATAATTTGGTGTCCTTATAATAAAATAGAATTGTAAATTTGTTTTTTTAAGTGATGGCACTGTTTCTTTAAGTAATCATTTGTACTCAACAGTAAAATTGGACAGAAGAAGTAAATTAAAAATTTAATGTGTGTATAAGAAGTCAAGTTATGAACCAAAGAAGTGATTATCTTCATTGAGTTAAAATTCTTTTTAAGCTTTCAAATGTTGGGATATTGTATGCAAAATAGCTGTAGGTAAAATCTAATGTGCACAAAGTGTCAGCAATCTTATAAATTTGGTGTTTGTCCTGCTGTACAAGAGTCCTCACTATTCCTTTTGATTTCAGACTCTGAGATGTCCCATGCAATTCATCATTGTCCTTTTGTTTTTTTCTTAATAGAATATTTTAGGAGAAAGAAAATGTTTTTGTACCTCCAGGGTTATCTATAGAAGAAGAATTAAATATATAGTTTGAAGGCTTCATGATTCAAGGTAAATGTGAGATTGCTTCACTTTTAGCAGTGAAAAATATTTCTGCATAATATGCAAACAAAATATGTTTACTTCAAAACATAGTAATTAAAATGTCAACAATAAGCAACTCCTGTTGGTACAACTACTATCACACAAGAGACTTGAATCGTGAACAAGTCAACAAGCTAAACACAAAAAGACACTTTAAAGTGATAATAAGTAAAACCACAGTAACTATGTTTAGTATAGTAATTTCTGGGCATCAATTTTATTTTCTCAAATCAATTCAGAAATATTTCTTGTAGGAAAGCAGAAACTGTGGGTCCTACAGGAAAATAAGAATTTTGATTGTTTATAAGCATGAAGATACAGGAGAAAAGGCATACTCTTTATTTCTAGTTAAAGCTGTCTATTCACATCAGATAAATGTAAAGTAATCATTTTCATTGTAAGCACATAAATAAGGCATGTGTTATTCGTGTCTAAATTGGAAGACAGATATTTACAACTGATAGGAATTTAACAGATAATATCTGTGCTCCAAACAAAAACAACAAGTTTGATAATTTTGGAAAAACACCAAATTTAAACCCATCCATTACATTGTTTGCAAATAAACAACTATGGCCTAGTTGGGTATTGACCCTAATTGGCCCACCATAATGAAAACTGTCAACTGGAAGCCTGCCCATATGCTTAGTCATAGGAGATTTGCCTGATGAATTGGAAGTCAGCTTTATCCTATAGGCGGCCAAGCAGCCAGTTAAGTAACCTGAGGGACTGGAACAGCATTCAATCTGTTCAAATGAATTTACTTGTTCTTGTCCAGCTGAGAAGAGCCTCACACACACACACACACACACACACACACACACACACACACACATCAAATCACCAATTATACAATTTGTATTACATTAATATTAAACCAGTTACTTAAGTATTTATGTTCTGCAACATTTAGAGATAGTTATATAGTTTATCGTCTCTTTGCCAGTGAAATTTAGTTCTTTAAAAGAAATTGGTGGACACTAGAGAGATGACTCACATTTATTGAACCAGAGTTCACCCAACACCCAAATCAGGCAGCTTCAAACTGCTTGTAACTTTAGCTCCAGGGGTTAACTTAATCTCACGTAATGCACATATAGAGACATATAAAAAAATAATAAAAGTATTTTTTAAAAAAAACCCAGAAATTTGGAAATATATTTTCCATTCTTTTCCGGTGAAATTGAATTCTTTAAACATTCAACAAAGGGAAGATGACCTGGCACAAATTACTGTGTTGACGTCACTTCTAAAAATCAAAATAATGACTCTTACACTATATGACCAAGCTGAAGCTGAGAATTGGGCTCATTTTATTTTACTTTAGAATTTGCATTTCGAGGTAGAGTCTTAGGTATCACGAGCTGTCCTCATATTCAATGTAGAGTTGAGAATGACCTTAATTTTCTGATGCTCCTGTCTCCACATCTAGAGAGCTGGAGCTTCAAGTCTGCACCAGTGGGCCTGTTAAGTGCGGTGCTGGAAATCAACTCAGGGCATCCTGCATATTCAGCAGCACTTTATCTGCTGAGCTACATCCCCAGTAGAGAACTGATCTTGAAAATATATTTAATTTTAATAATGTCAAATAAGCATGTCAAATGGATTATTTGAACAATAATATTGCATGGTCAGATGCAATATATAGCAATAATATAGTGTAATACTGAAAACCTAAAAGAGTTGGTTGAGATAAATGTTCAAACATAGTATTTACTTAGAAATTTCTATAATATTCATTAATTGCATTTTATGTCATACAATGTTTATGTCATACATGTTCTATTGTAAGGTTTTAACAATAATTTTAACATTTTATTCTATGTATCTTAATAAAATGATGGAAAGTGTCCAGGCATGATGGTTCATACCTTTAATCCCAGTCCTTGGAAGTAAAACACGCAGACTTCTGTGAGTTTGCTGTCAGCCAGGGCTGTATAGTGAAATCTTGTTTCAAGAAAAACAGAAAATAATAACAAAATGAATAGATTAGAAATTTAGTACAATAAGATGATAAAATAAATTGTCATGTTTCAAAATAAAGGAGAGAAATAAACTACATGAATAAAATCAAGTATTAAGTATTTTCAAGTTGTATTTTTTCAACTTTTACATTAAAAAATTAAATGACACTTTTTTACATAGTTATTCTATAATTAATTAAAATTAGAACAAATAGCTGTAGGGTTGACAATTTTAATGGCTTCTGAGCAACTCTTGTGTATTTCTGGAATTAAATTCAGAAATTGTGATTTTTAAGTATGTTTTCCCAAAAGGATTCGAGAACAGTAAAGCCATAGTAAACACTTATAAAAAAATTTTTATGAGATGGAAAATACACGAGAAATTTCTGTAACTATTTAGTGGCAGGATCTAGAAAAGTTGGGAATATGCTTGGCCATTGTAGGTTGTGGTAACAAAGTGCCTTAGACGGAGCAGCTTATATATAATAGACGTTTATTTATGGTCATTCTCAAGGCTGTTGGGTTCTGATCAGGTAGCAGCCTATGTAGCTTCTAGCAAGAACCCTCTGGTGTTGGCTGTCTGCTGTCTTTTCACTGCAGGTTCATATGGTAGATAGAAAGGGAACGCATTTCATGCTGTCTTATATCTGCTCTCTTCCCATGCATATGGTCATTCATACTGGGGGTCAAATTACAGAGGGTATGAATTTGGGGATGACAAACATTAATCTATGAAAATGTCATAAGACAAGTCAGTGATTAGGATCACAAAAAAGACATTGAAATTGGAACTTAAAAAAGTAAAAGAGCAGGTACCTACTACTGAAAACATTTTCAGTATCTTATTCAGAGAGGAATGGGTCAGAATAGGTCATCATAAATCCACTCTGACAATAAATTGGATGCAGAAGATTCTGAAACAAACAACAAGTCAACCAGGCATAAAGGAGAAGCAGCTAAATGTCAGAATGGTGGATGAGAATTCATGTAAACCAAGCTCTTTGAATTCTGGGGAAAAAATTAGCACACATAGAGTTGACCCAGGACTGTATGGAATAAGTAAAACAGGTGAGACTTCCTCACTGACCACTTGAACTTTATCAAGGAAAGAACTTATTCTAACCATATTCTACATGCAAGAACTACACTGGGTCCAGAATCAAGAGTTTGAAAAGACACCTTGAGAATAAGTGAGACAGCCGTAACTGGTAAATGACAGTCACCAGGAGCCTCATTCTTGCCTTTTCATAATGGTTCCTGTGCACAGAATCAATGTTTTCATTGTCCACTGGCTAAATGAGGATGCCTGAGCTGTTATAAAACAGATTCACTAGCATTAAGTGTATCTTGGTAATCAAGTAATATTTGATATCAAATTATATCATTGACTTTTATCTTCCTCTAATGATAATAAAATGACTTGGAATAATTACATGGGCAATTATCCGTTAACACTTCAAGTACAATATTATGAGTTTTGCTTAATTGTCATCAATATGGATACAGAAAGTCAAACTTAGGAGCTACAACTCAGCACATTAAATGTGAATATGCTGTTAACCATTCACTCTCAGACCAGTAGGTACAAGGAAAGAAACAAGTGCTTGACCCTTGAAGATGAATTTTAATTTTAAAGTTAACCAAAGCTTTGGAGTCATGTTTATTAGAGTATAGGTAAAGTGAAATGAGCAAATCAGCAGGACCTCACTATATGGAGCATCATCAGTGGGAACACTAAAGGACCAAGATCCCTACAGGGGAGAAGGGGAGAAGGAAAGAGTCACACGGGAATTGGAGATCACTGAAATATTGCTTCATTGGCTAGACTGTTTTATTAAAAAATGTAAGTATGATGGAAACTACCTTTCTGAAATTTTCCTTTTCCCACCTTTAACTCTATAAAAACTGCATTAGAAGAGAAGGAACCCAAAGGTATCACACCATACAGTTCAGTGAGAGAACACTAAGGATGTCCATCAGAACCATGCTAGCCTCTGTGAGCACGTGGTGCACACCACGCAGTAGGCATGAAATCACCTCTTAGATGGCTCCTTCTGGTACTTGCTTCTTCCTAACTTCTGTACACTAGTCTCTGCAATTTTCATTCCTCTTTTTTATTCCATTGATCATGAAAACATATTTCATTATATTTTAATTATTGAAAGTGAATTAATCTTTCCAGCCTCACCTACCTTCTGTGGTTTGACACAGATGCTGCAATAATATGGGGAGATATCAAAACATCCTTTTGCTTTATCTTTCTTTATTCTTGCTTTGTTTAACCCTTAGTTCACATGGCTTTTTTCCTATTTTCTGCTGCATTTTCTTTGGGCTTCTTATCAGATGGCAAAGTTAATCCTTAAAAACATTACTAGACAAATTTTACCCTGTTTTCTATCCTTTGTTGAGACTCTGGTAAATTGGTAGAAACAATCATAAACAATAAATCTCTCAGAAACATATCAACTATTAATATGCTTTTTTATTATTTGTATATCCTGGGGAGGG
This sequence comes from Dicrostonyx torquatus, assembly GCA_028555095.1. Classification (NCBI taxonomy): domain Eukaryota; kingdom Metazoa; phylum Chordata; class Mammalia; order Rodentia; family Cricetidae; genus Dicrostonyx; species Dicrostonyx torquatus. The sequence continues at coordinate 1,310,851 of JAQHUG010000408.1, read as the reverse complement.
ATCACTTGGAAATGTTTGATCTGACTCTAAAAATCGTTGATAGATAAGATCTTCCCTAGTCTCTCTTTTCTTTTTAAAAGATTTATTTTATTTTATTTTGGCTCTTGATATTTTATTGTAAGGTATGTAGTTCATTTTTTAAATGAAATAAATTAAATTTATTGCACCAAGTCTCATCCTGTGGGCCTTGATCACCACAAGGTTTCATATCAGATATCCTCCATGTCAGATATTTATACTGCAATTCATAGCAGTAGCAAAATTTTAGTTATGAAGTAGCAACGAAATAATTCTATGGCTTGGGGGTTCATCACAACATATGCATATGTGTGCATGAGCATGTGCTGGATAGATGATCTCAGATCCCCTGGAACTAGAGTTACAAGAAGTTGTGAGTCATCTGACATAGATGCTGGGAAACAAACTCCTAGTGCAGCAAACACTCTTAACTATGACACTATCTCTTTGGCTATAAATTTTGTAACAGCCTAAAATGTACATACTAAGACCACTTCTTTAAAGTTACCTTTTAATAGAATCTTATATTTAGCTGACTGCTCAATATTTAGAAAGTGTTACCTAGATTTGGACTGTATCTTTTGTTATTTTTTTTAAGTCCTCAACTTTCTTAACTGTGATCAGATTGCTAATTCAAACATGATGCTTTGCAGTTGTGGACTATAAATTGAGTTCATAAATTCCTAGGATATATTTATTTATTTGTGATTTTACATCTGTCAGTATGGGGTGCAAGTGTGTGTGTGTGTGTGTGTGTGTGTGTGTATGTGTGTGTGTGTGTGTATGAGCGTGCTTGTGTGCACACTTGTACATGTCTATGCATGCCCATGGAGGTCAGGGCCAACCTGATGCTTGTTCCTCTGGAGCTGGCTACCTTGCACTTTACAATAAGTTCTCTCACTATAATATGAGGATCTTAGATTCCATTAGGATTGCTGGCCATTGAATTTCAGGAATCCTCCCCAGAACTAAGATGATACAAACGTGTATCATCATGCCTAAAGCATCTTCCCAGGTCCCAGTGGGAGCACTTATCAAAGAGCTAATGGGGTTATCAAGTCAAGCAATCTGAGTTTTTCACTGAATAAAATGTTTATGATGAAGATGAGAGAATGACACACTCCCTCCCCACCACACCACCACCAAATTTTCCACATAATGAGAAGCTGACTGTGGCATGAACTTTCACCAACTGAAAGTGCTCTTCCAGATAAAGATGAGCAAAACACACTTCTTTTCCTTTCCATTCCTCCTCCTCTACTCCTGTGCAAATATCAGAAAATACAGTGCGGGGCGAGGGAGTAGGTGGCTGTCCAGCATGCAGTCAAGCATAGTTATCAGCTAGTTGATGAAGCAGAAGACAGGACTGATGTGAACACAATCATTTCTGTTTCGAATGAAGAATTAACTAAGAACTCAAAAAGAAAATCTATACTCCAATTAAACAAGCTCTCATCACCTTGCTTGGTTAATTAACACTTCTAAGTTGTCCTCTGATTTAGGCCTCCTACCATCTTATTTGGCATTTGCTGAAGCCAAGACTTGTGAGATATACCTTCCAATATCAAATTATACCTAATCCAAATACGGATACCTTCCCATGGTCATGGTTAGTCATAAATACTGTGAAGTTTCACTAATATCGTATCCTTTAAAAAAACAGTTTGCTCCGATAACAAAATCTGTGTGAAGCTGCTTTGTACCTATGGATAATTTACTTGACATCTAAGATGTCAAATATTGGCAAGAATAGTAACAATTCTGTGGTCTGGGAAAGAGAAGCTCAATAGGTGTTGACTTTTCATTTCTCAGGGAGCCCTTAATGGTATTCCAGTAATCCCAGGTCCTCTGGCTCCCATCTCTTAAATGACACATTTACCAGCTGAAGTATAGATCACAAAGGAATGCAACTATCACAGCACAGTGGTCTTTAATCATAGTCAAGTCTAAAAATAAGAAGCTTATCTATTTTCTCATCTATCTCTTTATTAGAAGGCAAACCCTCAGAGGGAAATACAAAATCTATTCATTCATCTGTATCAACTATGGCATTTTATCCCATTTTGGATGCATTTTCAAGAGATTGCTTCCAAAATTGAAGGTTAAATTTAGAAGTTGAATATCTAGAGGTAGTTAAAAATCCAAGGAATGTATCCTAATTTGGTAAACTATCATATGTTTATGTGAGGAATCTTCGCTATATTATGTTGAATAATTAACCTCTTCGCAATCCAAAGACAAGAATTCTTAGATGCGTTAGGCTGCTTTGCCTTAAACCTCTGAAGGGATAAAATATTATTAAGAAAAGAAAAAAATGTTTTTTCCATTGTTCAGGAAGGCCAAACTGAGATAGGAGTGTAGGTATAATGATTACCACAATCTGTGACAATCAGGACACTTGATAGTGAGTCTCTGCTTTGTGGAAGCTGTATTTGCTATTCCCTGGAGACATTTGTTACAGAGATGGAAGGCCAGTCTTTCCTACATTCTTTTCAAGGTGGGATGTTAAGTCTTGAAGCCCTGGGAATAGATGATATACAATAACTGTTGCTATATTTGTTCTAGTGCCCTTTAACTTCATGGAGTATTTAACCCAATACCTAAGGTGAAAAGTGAAAAAGAAGTGAATAAGTGTAGTAAAAGTATCTCAAAATGTGAAAGCTACTATGCCTTATGAAAGGAACCAAATCCACTTAGAGGGTCAGGGTGATTTGCCCCACTTTTGTTTCAGAAACTTGTTATAAGAAAAATAAAGAATACCCAGGTAGTAGTGGCACATGCTTTTAATTCCAGCATTTGAGAGGCAGAGGGAGGTGCATCTCTGTGTGTTCAAGGTCAGCCTGGACTACAGGATGAGTTCCATGTCAGTCAGGTAGATACACAGAGATACTCTGTCTTAAAATCAAAAAATAAAATTAAAACAGAATGAAAGTAACAGAAATCATAGTGTTATTGTTGGTGTTGTCAACTTGTCATGATCTGGCATTGCTTAGGAGATAAGTCCCCAGTTACCTGTGAGAGATCTCTTGGATTCAATTAGTCTCTGGGTGTGTCTGTGATTAGGTCAGTTGAAGGGATATGGCTCATGCTAAAGGATGGCACCATTGGTCTCTGGGCTTGAGTCCTAAACTGTACAATGAGGAGGAAGCTAGCTGAGGGCCAGACCTCTGCACCCTGTTCTTCTTTGCTACTGATACAATGTGGCAAGCCCTTCTAACCTGCTTCCTCAACTTCCCAACCATGATGAACTGGATCCTTCAGCTACAAAGCAAACCCTTTCTTCCTTAAGTTTTGTTTTGCCTGTATATTTTCTTACAGCAACAGGAAAAGAAACTACATTGTATATCACGGTCATCAGATTCTGGAAGTGTGTTAATGTCATGATGGTGTTAAACATATACATGAAATGTGAGGTTTTAAAAAGGGGATTAAAAAGACAATGTGATTTACTAAATGATTCTTTGAAAAAATACTTTGCTTTTCATTAAATAATCTTTAAAAAATATTGAGACTAATACTATGCAGCATGCTTTGAGATATGGTTCATGAGCTTAATAATTCTAATATGAGATGATATGTGTTGGCACGTGATTTATTGTAGGGGAGATTTAGGATTTTAATTATAGAAGAAAGCTAGCATGAAGAAAGCACACCTGGACTAACAGGAGTTATTTGTCTCTGAAAGGAGATATATAGCCAGAAATAAAGTACAGAAGGATAGAGGTAATAATGAAAATCATGGTGATTATGAGAAGTCAAAAAGGGATATTAAATTGATGAAATATGCATCTAGTGTTCAATGCTGCAAGATGAATATATTACTGTTTTCTATAACTAAATAGTCATTAAAATAAGTATAATGAATTAATATAATGTCATTTGTTTGTTATGAAGATTGGGTAGTAAGAGACTAAGGATTTATGACTTGAATCTTGGAAATGTATTTAGAATATGCATATGCCTAAAACACTCATCTAAACATTACATGACTATACATTATTAAGGACTAGGGAACTTTTTTCAGATCTGATGAAGAAATTTGTTTTGCCCATGCATAAAACAACTTCTGTATGTGTCTGAGCTCTTCTACTACTCTGATTATGGTCATTGATTCTTCAGATATCTTTCCTTATTTCAGGCTCCAGCATGCAATCTCAATTTGCTACTCTACAAGTTAGAAAGAGTAGATGGCCTCTCACATTCCATGAGCTCCTTACATTGGGTGCTGCATACAAACCTCCACGCCAAGCTGTTGATTCCTGAGAGTCGCACATCATCACCTTCTTTCTTATTCTTATTCTCAGTGAGGTGTCTGGAACCAGTGTGATTTTCTGGGAGACCAATGGCTCACTACAAAGAGGAAATGGAACTGTTTGTAACATACCAAGAGGTATTTGTGAATTTATCCATTTTCCCTGATTACCCTATTGATTTCCACCAGAATCCTGTGAGAACTATTTGAGTGTTTTAGTGGGACAAATGGTCAAGAAATGTATTCCTATGGTTTAAACCATTTGTTGACTCCATTTCCAGCAAAAGAAACAAGCCAGTGACTGTGTCTTTATATTTTCATGGTAGTAATGCTCAGGAATAAAATGCATATTCTTTCTCAAAACTGCAGGTAACAGCTGCGTTTCTGCAGGAGGCAGCAAAGAAAATGAACCTTCTTTGTCCTGGCCACATTTGAAACACAAACTCTAATCTTCAACAAAGATATAATTCATGAAAAAATGCTATTACCATTCTAAATGCAGTATCCTACAACGACTCTCAGCTTTCTGTGCCTAGGTGCATTTGTGATCCAGATTTTACATTCTCCAGTTAAATTGTATTGTTTGGCAGCTCATTGAGCATTTGAAAACAAGCCATTACAAAAATTGAACTTGGCCTTCCCGGGAGCCTCCCAGTGTGGTGGGAAATGGAAGGTTTGTTACTTGTTTTCTATTGGCCTCCGTGCCACACTTGAGTTCGCTTCGAATTTCTCAGCTTGAATTGTGCAAGCTGTTGCACTAAGCATCACATTGTTTGCAGAGAAATCTCTCACCTTTATGATCTCCTTCATTTCTGCCTAATCGTCTAAGACGAGAATAGCATGCTGTGCCTAAGGGGGAAATTTTCCATTACTACAGCAAAGATAAATGGTAGGAAGGAAAATGAACCAGGCTCTTTACAACTTTCCAGGAACAAAACAAGAAAAAAAAAAGGAAGAAAAAAGCAAATTGGTATACAGAGATGATACAATTGGGCAGACGAATTGTATTCAGTTGTGTACTTTTAAATCAGTTTTTGGAGTATACCATGCAAACACTCATAGAAGTTTGAAATGATGTGTAGTGCTAAATATTTTATTACATTTAAATATTTTATTACATTTCTCTGTTCTATTTTTGAGAACATCAGATGATATAAAATATATATATATATTTTATATATATATAATATAAAATATAAAATATAAAATTTTTAGCTTTAAAAATTATGTGTATGTATGTCTGAGTGTGGGGATAGGCATATGAGTGCAGTGCGCACAGGGGTCACAAGATCCCTGGGAGCTGGTGTTAAAGGGTTATTAACCTTCAGACATTGGTGCTGAGAAACTGAGATCCGGTTCTCTGCAAGAACAGTGCATACTCTTAACTGCTCATCTGTGTTTCCAGCCCTGGTTAGCTGTTCTTTAACCACTGTTGACTTGAAAGGAAAATTTGTATTTAAAGACTATCCAAAATTGAACAAAAGTACTATATTTAAGGAAATATAATAATGTTTCATCTATTTTACTGTTGCTGTTAGCTGTGGTTTCCATCTGCATAATAATGGCTAAAATCACTTGATTATGTCACTCAGATACTCCAAGTTTTAAGAATGGTTGACAGTAGAAAGCTCATTTTTTTTTGCTTCAAATATATGATGAACTGTTGGATAACATTGTTGGAGGCAAGATTGACTTTTCATAACCAAATATAATCACCAATAATGTGCCAATTTCCTGTTAGTGCTTCATTTAAAAAAGCAAATTATAAGCGTATTTTCCCTAGCCATAATGAAGATTCTCAAAGTTTCACATCTTTGGCATCAGCTCCACAGGCAGTTCATTCACAAATTGAGATTTTAAGACTGCTGAAGCATGGTAGTTACAGATCATCAAGTGTGATTCTTATATGCATCAAAATCTATGATTCATGGGAAGTCTATACAAGGCAGGCTAAACTTTGTTCCACACTCATCCAGCAGAGCAAAAGAGACCACACTTAAGAGTTTGTCATGGGTAGTATTATTATCTCTGGAAAATCGTGTTCTAAAGACAAGTGAACTAGGAGCCTTGCATGATGGGGACATGGATGCCGTGACCTTACTGACAGAGTAAACTTCTGATAAATTCATAACTTGCTTGAGCATTCATAGGTGAGAACTAATTGGAAGAAATACATCATCAGAGGAAAAACAATGAGGAGTATATTATCTTTGGATGAGCAGCTCTATTCTACCCCATGATCCCTGCCATAATGGTTTGCTTCATTACAGCAGAAAAACAAAACAAGAAAAACAACAGAAAATAATAGAGTCAGCTAAACCTGTATAAAAATATGTGAAACATCCAAAATAAATTCTTTCTCTTTTAGGTTGCATTTTTAGGCATTTTGTTACAATCGCAGAAGACTGACTAATGCAGGTAGATACATGTAAACTGATCCAGGTATTGAGATATCGAAGGACTCATGTCTCATCTCAGTTGGGTTAAAAAAAAACCACTAATATGTTCAGCAAGCAACTGATAGACTTGGGGAAAATGTCAGGTATCAGTGTTAGATCATATACTAGTCACAGATAGCTTGGATGTTCTTCTAGTCATACATTATTCTTCTATGAACAATATTGAGCAGTTCAAGTCCTCGTCTGTTAGGACAAGTCCACATATAACTACAGAATTCTTTAAGCCAATATGCATACAGTGGGAGCTGGCACCTAGTCGTATACTTAAAGACCCAGAGTTACTCCATTATTCATCTACTTTTCCTAATAGAGCTATGTAACATGATGTCTACATCTTGGCCTTTCCCTTCACTTTCCGAGTGACTCAGTCTACAGTTCCATTGCATCTCTACACACTGTCAGTGCTCACTAGCAAGTACTACCATGTGCACATTTCTACAAGGATGAATCTGTTGGACCATCACCAGCGTCAGCAATTCAAACATGTTTAAAGTTCACGACTGTATGAAAGAAATTGACACTGACTGTAGTAAGCACAAAAAAGAACAATAAAATAAGAATCTCTGAGGCTGTGGTTTCAATGAGATTTTTCTTACTTGTAACTGACAAGGAGTTAAAAATCCAAAGTCAGATGTTTATGGCATAAGGAAATAGATTTCTGTGCCTTGTTGTTTGGAGTAACAGATTTTGTACCGAAAATTAAATATAACCTCCTTTCCCTACCACAGAGCGTGTCTCGGTTATTTTGGGATAGCAGCAGAGAGCTGCCTTGATTTGATGAGAGTGTGAAGAAGTTATGTAAGGCATTTTCAAATGCATCACACAGAGACACCTACACTGTGACTGGATTAAGTCAAAACAGTCAGTGCTAGTGAAAGAGTTTAAAATACACTTCTGCTTGCTCTAAATCTTGAGGTCACTAAGAACTTTGAAGGAGGTCAGCTTTACAAAGTATCAGAGATCAAACGAGCAGCTGAACACAGAAATATAGTTCCTGTACAGTATTAACTGCTCTTATCAAACACAAACACACCATGAAGCCTGCTCAATACTTTGTTCAGTGTCAAGTTGGTGTCTGACCTTCCCATTCGCTCATGGACTAGATGAAAATTCCTAAAAAGAAATCTAGGCCACTCAGAAAAGTGACAGCCTTTGTGTGAATGAAAGAATATGGTGAGAGTAGAAACTCCTAATTTTACAGATGATAAAATGCCTGTGTAAGGTTGTCTTTATGGAACCAAGTACTTTATTTTGGAAGACACTTAACTTAGTCATTTTTTTATATTCTACTGAGTATTTATATTTTGGTCAGATCTTGCATTTGTATTCTGGAAAATGCTTGGTTATCTTAAATTATTAAAAAGGAAAAACACATTCTTAGTAACTAGGATTATTATATTCTGAGACAGTTTTCAAAGAAAAGAGATAAGTCAATATTCTAAAAGCAGGCAAAAAGAGGTTTATAGAAAAAAAAGGATAAATAAACTAAAATTCAAAGCTGTAGAGAATTTTGGCTTTCAAAATGTTGAAAATTGGCAAAATTGTCCCCTACTTCAAAATCAGTTGCCTACTAATCTCTGGAATGCCAAATATTGTGGTAAAACAGACTTTTCAAATAGAATTACGCATCTTCCTCTGGATAAACCCAATGCAATGATAATGGATTGGAGGAGAAAGCAATAGGTTGATACAAGCAGACATGGGTGTAATATTCTTTGTGGCCTTGCAGACCAGAAGATGTAAAAAGCTTTCCTAGATGGTAAACAAGCAAGAAACCAAAAGCTTATGAACACTGTCGGAACAATAACAACAAAACATAGCACTCCTTGGTTTTATACCAGTAAAAACAATTTCCACCGCTGAACTCCACAATAAAAACCTGCAGACTCTTGTTATTTTGTGCCACTGATTTTGTGGTAATTTCTTAGAACTGTTATAGCATTTTTAATGATAGATCATTAAATCTTGGTAACAAATCTGTAAGGAAGGTTCTAGTACTATTAACTACCTTCTTAAGGGTAGTGAAGTCTTGCTACCTGGAGGAGAACCCACAACCCAGACTTTGCTAAACCTGCATAATTCCTAACTACATTCTAAATATTTGTTCTTGTACCTAAAGATAAGTATAGTCCCCACCCCTCATCTAATACATTTCTTTTTGCAACAGATGGAGACCACAACAGAGAAACCACAATAACTTTATGATATATGCTTAATGATATAAAGCACAGACCCAAGTGATAAATCTCCATACTATTTCTACAACGAAATCTCAGGGAACATTGTGGAAGAGGGTAGAAAAGATTGTAAGAGACAGAGTATCAGAGTTTTCGGTGAGATTGTGTCTTCTGGGAATATCGAAAGATATACCTTTGCAGTTTCACCAATATGATTGCCTAAAAATGAACTGATAAAGTATGACAGAAATAGACATGCTAAGTGGGCAGGGATGAAATAATTAGCTTCTCCATTTTCAGGCAGTTACTCTTAAGAAGGCTTCAGATACATTGATGATATAGGGCTGCATGTGACTGCCTTCCAAAAAAGCTTTTACTAGAGAGTTAAATGGGTTAGTATTTAAATATTCCCTCAAGAAAATAATGTTAATTCTGTATCATTGGTTTTATAGAACATAGAAATCTGGAACTTCTCTGTTTGTGTTTTAAATTAATGATAACTTTATTCTAAATGTTAAAACACAGATCACACATTTCTACATACAAATCAACGGAAATTGTCCACAGATGCGCATGTTCAGTCACGTACAAAGTTTATTAAAATACTTACCTTCTTAAGTATTCAGCTTCTGCTTCTGTAAGGTCTAGAATATAATATAGTCTTCAGAGGTTTGACTGTGAGAAATATATCTGCAATAAAAATGCTACACGAAGAAGCAAGCTCTATGTGCAGCAACCTGTGGACTACACTTGACACAATTTGTGCATCAAGTTGATTCTCTTCAGAAGACCATCATTTATATTTCTTTTGAATTAAGTCATTGACCTTTCCATAAAGACTTGACCCTGGCCTATTCAGCAGAATTGAAGCTATGAGTTCCTGAACAATTTTTCATTCTGTTCTGAGCTACTTAAATATGAAGCAGGTATGCTTATCTTCCATGCATAAAAGTGTGTCTGTCACAAAGGGACTCTCTTTGCAACAAAGCTTATCCTTCCTACTCATTCACCTAATGCTCTTTGTCCTGGAAGGTCCTATCACTAGTGAGAAAAATCCATAGCATTGCATTCAGAATGGATTTCTTCTTCACCTTACGTTGTAGCTCATTTCTAAATCAAGCACATGCTCATTTCAGAAAAACAAATACAGTCAAGGTGAGAGGTTCTGAAAATGAATGTGACCGTCATCTCGTTTTATCCTCTGGCTACAGTTTCCTACAGTTAGGATGCTGCTTTCAAAGATTTTATTACACTACACATCAATAAGAAATTTGAGAAGCTAAATTATTTTATGAAAGTCCTTGGGTAATTCTCCTGTATAATATGTCATTTTCATAGCCTTTTCTAGGTTCTACCAAAGTTTTTCATTTGTCTTTTCATTGAGTTTAGTTTGTAAGAGTAAGAGAGTGGAGAGGATTTCAAATATAAGGCTATATGGAAAGGATTGCGCATACTGAGACGATTCTGAAGGACTGTGTTAGGCAAAGTTTTGTAGAGGAATACCTGCAATAAAAGTGGGGGGGGCAATTGTGGTGTGTGTGTGTGTGTGTGTGTGTGTGTGTGTGTGTGTGTGTGTGTGAAGACAGAAACACTTGTTTTGCTATACAGCAAAGAATGGCCCATAAGCATTATTATGGATGGACACAGAACTAAGTTCTCAATACACAATTCAGAATGTCCCAGCAGTCTCTGTTTAGTAATGAAAGCTTGAGAGATAGATACTAGCAGCCATGCTGGCATTGAGTCCATTTTGAAAGAATAAACAACCTGAGTCTGAGTACAGACACACTCACTCAGAGCACATTGATCAACTGGAACTTGTTTTATTCAACTTACTTTGAGTCTTATCTGCTTTGTACAAATGCCTGATGCTATATATCCGAACATCAATCATCATTCTGATATCAACTGATCTGAGATTCACCAGATACCAGCCTAAACAGCTCACACCTTTGCAACAGTCTTTGAGGATCTCATGTGGTTTTACAACTCCTATCAAACTCACAACAATGCAATCCTTTCCCTTGGTCTCTTATTAAACTAATGCAAAATATCAATATGCTTGTCCTTAGAATTCATATTTCTAGGCCTTCACAATCATTAAATGTCTTACTTTACAAAATGTACTTTAAAAAATCAAGCTTTTCACAAGCACAATCATTGATAAGGATGAGACAGGTATTGCAATTAATGCTGCATTGTGTCTAGTTTTGATTAAATATCTATGACTAACAAAGAGAGGACAGTACTATGTACTCACCCTGAGGCCACTCAACTGTGTAGGTTGTTAACTAATTCTACTGCTCTGCCTAGGAAAAGATCAATCCTACAGCTATGGAGAGGATAAGCAACAGATAGACTCCAGTCATTTCCTCAACAGCAATTACTTCTGTTCCTAAGGTCACAGCTCCCAGGCAGCTCCAAAGTAATAATGGCTGCAGGAAAACAAATGCCCATCTCCAGTTTTAATGTAGAACAGCTATCAAGAACTTTCTTAGCTGGTGAGGTAATGCATTGGAGAGCATTGCATTTCCTTTCCTGGGCTCTGCCTTCATTACCACCTGCCGAGGTTTCCTATAGGAACATTATCCCTTTGCCTGAAGGTCACCTTTCTCACTGCACAAACTCTTTCCAGGGAACCAGTCTAAGACATGAATCTGAGAAAAAAGGTTCAGCAGACATATCTTCAATTTCCTTCATCAGTTTCAACCAGGCTTTCAGTTGATTGGATATTTTATAAAATTTTGAATGTTTTACAAATTATGAAAAAGAAGACAATCCAGTCTTTCACTTATTTTTCTATGGAGTATCTAATTAATCAGGTTTCCTCTAGAGTTGCCCAGACTCCCTTTATTACTCTGGGAAGTAGATGAATAATAACCGCTTCCAAGATTATCACTACATCATCCACTTTGGAAATTACAATGGAAAAGTTTATTAAATTTCATGAGGCTTAGATATTGGGGAACATTCTAGATTAATTAATAAAAGAATGCCTTTTGTAACTTTTACCCATTAGTAATTAAAGATGGGAGACATTTGTAGTGACTATACACTCGGTCTCCCTTTGATTATTGGACAGGTCTGTACACACTAAGACCGGCTCATTTTCCCACCAGGCTTCTCTTCTTACGAAATGGCACACACTTGCCAGTTAATGAATTTAGTTTGAACTACTCCTCCATTAATTTTAATCTGTTGTAAATGTGTACCTTTCTAAATCTCTAAAATTGTATCATAGATATCAGTACATACTAGTTAGACATATGGCAGAGATGAAGTAAGTTTAAAATATGAAATATGTCACTGTAAAACTAGTTTCCTTCTTATATTTCCAAATTCTTTTCAAAAGTGTGGCACATAAATGCAGTTCTGAGAGATAACTACTGTCCCCACAGCGTGAGATTCCACACCAAACAAGGAAGCTTTATGATAACAGTGGATTTGGAGTTCTTCTGCTTTCTAAAACAACAAGTAGGACACTGGTTTTCTGTGGTCTAATGATTTCTATGGTCATGTAATTTGTTTTCTGTTTTACTTCAGTAAATTTACAAAGAATCATTTATTGCCATTCATATTTTAAAAAGTCAGGTGTTTCCCTGAAGTCACTAGCTGAAATACTGTAGGATGCCAAGGTCTATGTAACCTGTTTCTTGATTTGTTCATCTTTGGTAGACTTTTGAAATTATCCAAAACATCTTTGTTTGATTCATTGGGAGAATCACGACAGATATAAACTCAGTAACATAGAATGCTAAGAGTAATATGTAAAAAGGAAATTTTTTCTCCCTCATCATTCACAATAAGAAAAAAAATCGGAATTTTTTTTTGTTTCTTTTTTGATGTTGTTGTTGTTGGTTTGGCTGTTTGTGGTTCTTGTTGCTATTGTTGTTTTTGGCCGGCATAGTGACATACTACAGTCAATAAAATGCTTGCCTTGCAAACAGAAGAAGCTGAGTTTAATCCAAAAATATATATTATAAACCGCTGATATAGTGGTGTTTCTTTCCATTTCAGTGCAGGGGAACAGAGACAGTAAATACTGGGACTCACTGGCCCACAAGTATAGCCTAACCAGTCAGTTCCATGCCAATGAGATATGGTCTCAAAAACCAAGGCAGACAGTTCTTTCATGAGTGATGAATGGCACCAATGGTTGGCTGCTGCCCTTTATGGGCATGTGCACACACACACACACACACACACACACACACACACACACACACACGAGCAAAGTGGATGTTTCCAATGGTATTTTCAAATCAGTTTCTCAGATCCTTCATCTTGCACTGGGACCATTGCACTAATTCAATAAATAAGTCTTGGATCTAGCCTCTGCCTATTCGATTCATCTATGCAGTTACCAAATTCTCTCTTATTGGCATGTTATCCAATTTCTCATATTTTCATTTGCCTACTTTATATGTAAATAAGCCCCAACGTCTCCTTAAAATATACCTGCACAAATGTATAGCCATTGATGATCTTAACAGTTTCCCTCTATACACTACTTCTCTTTAGTAAATGATCCTTTGTGTTATACATCATTGTGTTTTGAATCTAGACATGCAAAGCGCGTTCATGTCTCCCCTTCTATCAAAACCTTTTGGCTCCCATTAGGAATACATAGGGCACTACAACAATGTATGGACCTTATCAAAATGCAATGTGCATTAAGTATTTATTATTTGCTCTTTATGTACCTTTATGGCATTCATTCTCAACAGACGCAACATCATCCCCAAAGAGATGAAATTGCTTCTTGTAGGGAAAATATATTAGATGTGATGATGATCTTTGAGTCCAGATGCTCCGAGAGTCTTGTTTCTTTGTGAATAATTTCTCTCACTTAGGGGAATTTAAATCCAATTTATAGTCTTTTACTTCAGTCAGGATTTTAAACTGCTCTACACCATAAGCTTATCCTGCATAGTTTAGTAGTTCATTGATCAAGATCTACTTCACAGAACCCAAGGAGCAAAATCTCACATACTAACTTACTATTAATATCAATCCGATTGAATAGAAACAATGCAATTCAAATTATAGTGACCAAATGACTGTATACTGCTACAGCAATAGCAGTTATGTTTAACATTTTTATTTATTCTTATCAAAGGAATAAATCAAATATGGAAGGCTGAGAAGATCTTACAGAAGATGATAGCATTTTGTAATGAATCCTAACCAGCATGCTTTATAGGACAGTATCTAATATACTTTCACATCACTTATAATATACTCTTGGTAACACTCTTGGAGGAACCAGTGTTGAAAAGACAGGACATAAGGTATTCTATGGCTGCCACCTCTTACTTATTCCAAATAAGCATATTAATAATATTGGTAAGAGGTAATTTTTGATTGAACCTTAGTGTAATGCTCATAAAACCTTCTGAGATAAGCACCTCCTTGACTTCCTTTTTTAATGAAGTGAAACAAACAGGTTTGAGAGATGCCAGCTAACTTTTCTCAGGTAGTACACACAGTGGTAGTGGTAATCTCCAGATGTTTACTCCCAAAGTTTGGAGGCTTCAAAACCAGACTCCTCTTCTGTCATGGGAGTGTCTATATCAGTCATGCCTACAAATGCCTAAAAACATTCAGTGTTTCCAAGAGAAAGTGCAGAGCTCCTTTTGGTGTGTGATTTCCTTCTGTGTGATTCTGGACACAGGCTTTTCTGCAACACTGGCCTCCATAAACCCTTGCTCAAGGGAGTCTAGACGGGCAAGATGTCTATATAAAAATGAATATTAAAATTATTGAGGTCTCAGAATTTCTTTCTAGTCATAGAAGTAAATATGCTACACATGTCAAG
>JAQHUG010000408.1:1266812-1279833 GCA_028555095.1 Dicrostonyx torquatus | reverse complement strand
AGACCTGATTTGGGTACCAGCTGCACAAGACGATTCCAACTTTGTGAGCTGAAACAGTGCACATCTTTTACAACATTCTGGCCAGACCTCCACAAAATGCTCAGAGACTATTTGAAATCTTACTAGATATTAATCTTGAAATTTAACCACCATTTTACTTTCACATGATCCCCCAGAAGAACGTCACCCCCATTACAACTGAAAGACGATGTACCCTCTCCCAGTAAAGTTAGTTCTCAATTTAGGGACATCATTTAAGGGTTGATTATAATTACTATACAGTTTATGGTTGGGGGAGGAATTTTATAAGCTCAGGGATCTTCTTGAAAAAAAAGAGGGAAATTAGATGATGGGATTATTAGATTGGTATTTGTGAGTAATTATTTATAGATAATTACATTGGCATAGATTCTTCTATATCGATACAAAGTTAAATTATATTGAATATTGTATGCATGCATATGCTTCTACCTCTGTTTAAAACATTTTTGATGTATTGATATATATTTACCATTTTACAGTGTACATTTCTACCTCTGATTAAGATAATTATATATTGTTTATGTTTTGATATATATATTTTTTTTACCGTATTGTAATGTATACTTGTAAATTGTTTACACTTGGAGGGTCATTGTCCTCATTTATTACACAGTGGTTTATTCTCTTAGTCTTTAAGTTAAATAGGTATTAAGAATTATAGATTAATAGTCATCTGTGTTTGTCATATTTATATTTAGATTAATCAGGTTCTTTAGATACATAGAGATTATATTCTGTATAAATAGTCTCCAACCTCTTCAAAAGCTGTAGAAAATGGCTTTTAATCTAACCTAGAATTCTGTGGTAAAGAGACAACAATGCTCCTGGCTACACCGATCTATTCACGAGAGATTGTTGAGCACCAAAAACACTCCACTTGGAGCTTGTCTTCTTGGCAAAACCAGCCTCTGGGCAAGGAACTGCCCATACCTCAACTACTGACAAAATACATAAAAGCTGGAAATGGATAAGCAGAACTGTCAAATCCTGCCAAGACAGGGTAAGATGGTTTTGAAAAAATTCGTGCCTTTAAAAATAATCTGTCAGTTATTATAGGCCTTAGCCAAAGTTGTTTGCTTCAACGCCGCAAATGTGACTTTGGGTGATTGCCCAGGTAGCCAGTTGTCTCTGTGATTTGTTGTAAATTTTGGAAGTTGTTTGATTGCACTTCCTAATTACTCAGGTAACGTTATTTCTTTCTCAGGTCTTCGATTGGGTTGAAGACTAGATAAATATAGGTAGTTACTTTCCTCTCATGACTTGGCCAAGTTATTTATTATACAAGATTAAAGCTAGTTAAGAACAGGATATTCTGTTTTATTGTATATAATTTTGTAGTAGGTTTAGAACTTTCTTACTTAAACAAAAGGGGAAGGTTCTGCGGGAGCTCTTTCTCCTTTAGCCAATGGCCTTTAAGATACCAGCCCACTGGGGTGTAGTTTCATTCATTTAAAAAGTGGTGGCAGCCCTCTGCTTGCTCTCTCTTGCTTCCCACTCCCATTCTGACTGCTAGACTCTGTTTCCTGTTTGAGACCAAAGGACTGTGGTTTGAGACATTGATCTGTAAGTTTTATCCCCTCCAATAAAATACCCCTTTTAATTAAACTGGTGTAGGATTTTTTTGCGTCATTAGATAGCTACATGGCCCGACTGGGATACAAGAGATCTCTTTGCCAGATAAGAGAAAGAGAGAGAAAGAGAGACAGAGACAGAGAGAACAAATGAAGGTTAGAAAGGACAAGTAAGAAAAAGTATCTAAGTAGTATAAACATTAAGAAGGGCAAAGATAATAGAGGCAGAAGTCTCACTAGATACAGAACAAAAAGTAATGTGAACCCTAAATGCCATTGAACCTCTGACTCAGAGTCCTTAGTTTGTTCTCTTAAGCCTATTTGGACAAAGTTCCATTCTTATTAAAAACTCTCTTACATTTAAATTTATCCCCCACATTTCAGAAGTAGGAATCATAATTTATGGGTAGGGAACTACCCTTATTTTGGAATATGACTACAACAAACAAAATAAATGTTTACAAAACACTTGAAACACTAATTTACAAATGCATGGCCAATTCACATATATAAATGCTTCCAGTAACTTGAGCCACTAGAAAACAAACATAAAGCCATATTAAGATAGCTGTATGACTTCACATGAATAGTCAAATCAAGAAAATTAAAAATAAAAATAAAAAAGTTGTATATAGGACATATTGGCACTCATATAGTGTGACTAGAATGTAAGCGTTCAGGAATTTGTTTGTTGATTGTATTAGTTACTTTTCTATTTCCGTAATAAACATCATGACCATAGCTGTTTATGGAAGGTAGAGTGTACTTGGGGCCTGTACTTTCAGAGGATAAGAGTTCCTGATGCCATAGCATTGGCAGAGCAGCAGAAGGAGCTGAGAACTCACATCTTGAGCCCTAAGATGAACCATGAGTTGGGAAGGGGACCTGGGAATGCTGTGAGTCTTTTGGTTTCTCAAAGATTTCTTCAAGTGACATTTTCCAAAAGTATATATTTCCTAAGCCTCCCCAAACAATGTCATTAACAGGGGAGCAAACGTTCAATTGCTCAAGGTTTATGGTGAACCCCTCATTGAAACCACAGCAATGACTTCTTGTAAAGTTTAATCTACATCAGTCTTGTGATCCTGAAAATTTGCAGCTATGTCATTGTATACAAATACTGAAAACATTAGACCAGAAAAATGTTCATGCAAGAATATTTTACAGATGTGTCATTCATAATAACTATAGATTAGAAATAACAAGATAGAGTATGTATAGAAAAATATATAAAATGTTTATATTCATGCAATTACATCTCATTCATCAATAAACAGAAACAATTACTTATGTGTACATGATCAGAGAGTAATCATAAGGACATTTAGTAAAAAAAAATTAAAGAAATGGATATAAACTTCCTGATTAATCTTAACTACTAGTCATGCATAACAACCCTAAATACTCCCCTTGTAGATCCACGTTGCATTTGCACCAAGACAAAAGATGCTGCTGTCCATGTGCATTGTTCCAGGCCAAGGACTAAGCACAGTGGGCTTCCAACGCTACCAGCTCTTCTAGAGATAGAACTACTTCAGTGAGTAACTTTGCTGTGCGACATTTCATCTATCTGAAATGGTGCTGTATTGAAACTGCAGTGCTTTCTTTCTGCTCAGTGTTTCTTCTAATTAGTATAAGACTCATATTATGCTGAAGGTTCTATGTACCTTTTCTTCATCCTTTGTCATGTATTGTTACAATGGCCATACCTAAAAACACAAAGAAAAAGGGAATCTTTGCAAGTTATTAGTGGGAATGTAAATTATTCCTGTAGCACATAAGGTAAATAAGGAACATGTTTTTTCACAAATTAAAAACAGAATTATTGCATGCTTCAACAACCGCTCCATAGAGTGAGACATCTTGCCTCTCAAGTTTATAGTACATTGATCAAACTAACCAAAATATGGCATCAACTCAGTGGCCCCTCTTCGGATGAATAAAAATGTTATGTATTATCCCACAGAATAACTCAGCCTCTAGAAAGAATAAAACCCTGCCACACTTCAAACGAAAAAAAAGATTTAAAGACATCCACTGAATAAAGTTCACACAGTTTAAGTTAGAACAATTAAAACAGAGGATAGGATTGTAGAAATATAGGACTTTGCATATGACAAAAAATATGTAGATATATTATATACATATCCAAATAGTATATCTATTATGACCTTAGACAAATTGAATTTACAAAGATTAATACTGAATAATCCATTTACATAAAGTTTTAACATCAAAGTTATGCCTCTTGATTTCAAAAATTCAAGTGACAAAAACAGCATGATATTGACATAAAAACAAACTGGAGACCAATTGAAGAGAGTAATTAGAGGAAAACCCATATGTTTAAAGCCAGTTGACATTTAATAAATGTGTTGGGCATATCCAATAAGAAAATATAACCTTGAAATTTTTAAAATTAGAATACAAGTGAATCAATTTTTCCTTTTTCATTCTTCTCCCCAACTGTTTCCACGTACCAGTTCCTAGGTGTATCTTAAATTAATGACATCTATTTTTTAGTTCTCGATTTCACACACACACACATTTTGTACCTGTACAACTGCTTGGTATTGGATAAACAATTTGGTGACTCTTCCCTGGGCAAGTACATTTTTCTACCACTCTCATTAGTTGCTTGTGGTTCTTTGTCTAGGATTGAGTCCCCATGAAATTATCCCCTTCCATGTTAATAAGTCAATGTAGTGGCATTTCAATTGTGCTTTAATAAATAAAGGTTGCCTGAGGATCAGAATAGTAAAACAACCACACAGAGAGACAAGACATCAAAGACACACACCTTTAACCCCCGTAGCCACAATGAGAAACATCTTTAACCTCAGCAACTACAGTAGCTTGTCATAGAAACCAGGTGGTAGTGGTGCATCCCTTAATTCCAAAACTAGAGAAGATTATGACATAGAAGGAAACATCTCTCAGTCTTAGTCTCAGTCTCATTTTGAGATTCCTGGAAGTGGGATCATCATTTTCAGACTGGAGTCGGGGTAAGAGCCACTGACTGACCGCTCTGCCTTTCTGGTCTTCAGGTAGAACCCCAGTATCTGTCTCTGAGATTTATTAATCATGCTTCAGGTCAATTGTTGTTATCCTTTTCAAACAATGGAATATTAGGTGTCCTCATCTATATCAAACATTGTTAAGCTCCTTTCTGTGTGCAGTAAAAATCAAATCAAAGTGCACTGAATTTTTAACTATAAGAGTTGATACTATAGAAGTACTTGAAGAAGATATGAAGAAAATGTATCAAAACATCAAAGTGGCCAAAAAATTATGAGACTGCAAAAACACAGGACACAAGACAAAAAGAGGATAAATGTGATTAAATATTGCTAAAAGGCTTATGTATCATAAATGAAATCCTCTCAAAGTGAAGAGAAAGTCTATAAGTTAAATTGCATGAAATCTATATACTTTATAATGAGATGGTATGGAGAACATAATAGGAATAAAAAATTTCAACAGAAAATATAAAAATAATATGATTTTAAACACGCAAGATATCTGCATAGTCATTTCTCAAAACGAGATACATTATTCAAATAGATAAAAAATTATGCAAATATTCAATGAAATGATCAAGAAAATGTTTTTTAAAAAAATCATATCTTTACCACATCCAGTTGAAAATGGATGCCTCCAGGTACATTTCCACAATGAAGTATTACTCAGTTGCAAAAAAAAAAAAATGACATCATAAAATTGGCAGGCAAATGGATGCAATTAGAAAAAAATCATTCCAAGTGAGGTAATTCAGACTCAGAAAGACAAAAATGATATAAATTTATTTAATAAAGGTTAGGGAAAGAGTATTGTTATAGGAGGCAATTGTTCTCCTTGGGAAAAAATAGTGTAGATTCTACAGGTGGACTTGGAGCAAGTGGGGACTGGAGTGGGAGGCATTAGGCATAGGGTGGGGAGATGGAGGGAGAGAGTGCAAGGAGATACAACTGGTATTAGAGGACATTTATGAGGAGGGTTGAAATCTAGTGCAGTAGAAGCTCCTTGGACTCTATGAGAGTGAGCCTTTTGAAGACTTCTACTAATGGAGGATGCAGAGCCTGAAACCATCACACTTTTGTACTCAGTCAAGGTTTCCAGTGGTGGGAGTGGCTTAGATTAGTTTGACCTGTTAGCAAAGGAGATCCTGTGGTTATCCCCCCAAAACCAAGGATAATGCTAGAAAAGGTCATCCCTTGAAAACTGGACAGCAGTGCCCCATTGCAGAGGACAACTTCCACCTTACCTCACTAAATATAGACAGACAGACCTGGAGCAGGCTTAGAGCCTTTACCCCTTATGTTCTAATCTCTTTGGCTTGAGAATTTACTCTTCAGGTGACAGAAAGAGAAACCTGGACACTCACCCAGTCAGAAAACTATCCACCGAAAATCTGCTTTGCCTGCAAGATGTGGTAGGGTAATGGTAGTGGGAACCTTGTGGGAGTGGCCAACCAATGTCTGATTAAATTGAGACCCATTTCACAAGTGTCAGCCCATGCACAACACTGCTGGGATGGCAGAAAAATCTGAGACTGTACAACCCAGAGATCTAGTGTAGAACCAAACACAACTGTTCTATAAACAAACAAACAAACAGATAGATAGAAAAATAAATGGTAATAAATAAATGCTTCCTTATTATAATCTGCTATACTCATAGGTTCGTTTGTTGTTCAATCATCAATAAGAGGGACATTCTCCAACAGCAGATGGGAACTGATGCAAAGACCCAGAGTGAGACATCCACAGATAGAAGCTAATTTGGAGGTTTCCATTGGGTTCTTCCCGTTACAGGGAACACCCTTGGAAGACAGGGAGTAAAGACTAGGAGTTAGAGGTGATGGAGGACTCCAGGAGAATATGGTCCTTGGAATTAACTGAGCAGGACTCACATGGCTACAGAAATTGAAATCACAAGCATGGGGCCTAAATGGGTCTGCACCAGGTCCTTTGCATTTATGTTATGCTTATTATCTTGGTTTTTTGATGGACTTCTAACAGTGGGAACCAGTGTATCTCTGGCCTTCTGCCTGCTCTTTAGACTTTGTTCCTCCTATTAGGTTGCCTTGTCCAGCCTCAATATGAGGGCTTTTGCCTTTTCTTACTATATTTTGTTTTGTCCTGTTTTGCTGTTATCTTGTGGATGTCTGGTCTTTTTTGATGAGAAATTGGAGTGGGAGTGGATGTGGAGAAAAGAGGGTGTGGGCCGTACCTGGGATGATTGAAGGGGGAGATTGCATTTGAGATATATTATGTAAGAGAAGAACCTATTTTCACTGAAAAAAAGAAAGGAAGGAAGACTATGGATGTCTCAAAAAAGCGATCACAACAGGAGTTGGAAAGAATGCAGTGAAAGGGGACTGTTGCATAGTCTTGGCAGAAATGTAAGTACATACTAAAAACATTCCTCAAAAATTTCTAAATACAGTTGCTGTATAATCTAGAAATTTGAATGTCTGGTGCATGTTCAAACAAATAAGATATCTAAAGAGATACACCCATATCTACAGGAGAACTAACACACTGTTCACAGTTCCTAAGAAACAGTAACAAATGCCGAGTAGTACACAAATCAATTCTAAATAAGAAGCCCATCTGCACAATGGAAAACTTGTCAGCTCTAAAACGGATGAGCCTTTATTTCTTGTGACAACATAGATGTAATCAAAGATCATTATGCTAAATGAAAAGAAGCCCCAGACCATAAAATCAAATAAATAATAAAGGACTTATATATGGAAACTAAAAAGGTTAATATCATAAAATTAGAGACTAGAACAATAGATACTAGAGGATAAGGTGAGAATGATGTGATGTGAGGAAAGGCTCACCTGCGGGTATGAATTTACTGTCTTGACATGTACACCTAGTTTCATATGAGTACTATACAATGCACTGAAAAGTCATATTGTCACATCAGTATGTATAACTTTGCCATAATGTACTCACTAAAAGTCTGGGAATATAGTGCAGGGAGTAAAGAGAAAGTGATGGTCTGTGAGCTTTATCAAAGGACACTATATTTGGGAAGTTCTCAAACAATAAAAAATACTAAAATTCCATGTAATACAGGAATTTTTAAAGAGACAAAATTTTGTAAGATATACGTAAGTAATTGTGATATCCCTGGACCTTTGACTTATTGAATACAGAACTGACAACTTTCCTAGAAGAATTAGAAAACATCATAACAAGTATGCATTGCAGTAAGTTTAAGTTATTTTCCCAAGAAACTGTGTGAGTATCTACTTAGACAGTTGGATGTCAGATAGAGAGAAATAGTCAGATATTTCCAGGCCCACATTAGCTGTCTGAAAGGACATACCTACACAGACCAAAACCATCATAAAAACCCTTCTGTTAAAGTAATACACTCATGGGTCTTAAAAATAATTGTAGTCATCACTAAATTCAGTTTAATATTGATCCAAAGGATGCTGTTTCATTTCTCATTGAGTCCTTAGCCTGCAAATTAAGATATATGGCAATGAGTCTATGCACCTACTTTTCTTTCTTGTTGGAAAATAAGTAAACTAAAATATTATTGCAGGTTATGTTATGTAGTAACAAGGAGATGACAATGTGGAAATTAAGGACACTGACAGATATATAGAGAAACTAGAGTAAGCTGACCATTTATTCTTTTAATTTTGACCCCCATAGTAAAGATAAAAAATCATTTTTAAAAAATCACTAAAAGAATAGGCCTACTTATAACTGCCATGTTATGAAATAATTGATTGATAAGTATGCAGCATTTGGTTATGGATGGGAAAATACATTCTTTTCAGTTCAATGAATAAGGGAAGGAAAGAAGCAGAGTATTTCCTTGTGAAAGAGACAGCAAGGGGCTTTTCTCACTTTTTCTTCATTGCTGTATTAGATATTAGCAAGGGTGCACAGACCATTTGGTCACTTTATGGAATAAAGTGATATATTACATATAATATTGATATATTACATGTCATTTAAGTCACTCAAAGCAATCAAGAGGCAGAAATAATACTGAAAACATTTCAAATGTGAATTTTTAAAGACTTTAAAAATGGTGTTATTAATGAGTCTGATGATTAAGGATAAAATAGGAATGACAGATACCCATATAGAAAAGCTGGGATGAGGTGAGCCATTTGCCGTATTTTTATTATACATTAAAAATATATTAAATATATAAATATATTATTATGTTAGGAAGACCCCATTTTCAGTCACTGGGTTGGAAGAAACAGCACTTGATAGTTTCTACAAAGTCATCCCTAAACATTGATTATAAATACACGTCAACTGCTGGTTATACTCATGCTTAGACTAGGGGAAGGTCTGGTCATTTCTCTAAGCCTTACCAGTCTAAGACCAGGCAATTCCTATGGGTTTGAGGCATTGATATCCTTAACATCGCCTTGATTATGCCAAAATATGCATTAAGTCCAGACTTCATATATTCCCTGCCATGAATTTTAGGAAAGAATATTTGAGTGCCTACATTGAAGAAATATAATATTTGTCCTTAATCATTTGACTCATAAAAACAACAAAACTAAAATCTTTAAAATTTCACATTTGAAAAACCTTTCTGCTCTGAGTGAGTTAAATGACATTATGAAATGTATCAATGAGCTATTCTGTAATGGGAACAAATAGTCCATTTACCTTTGCTAATATCTAATATAGCCCTGAAGCAAAAATGAGAAGCCCATTGCTTTATACTTTCTAGAGAAATAGTCCAAAGCAAAACCATTTGGCATGTTTTAAGTGATGGCATATCCTTTGAAAAATGCACTTGATAGGAAACTGTGTTGTAGCACAATTAGTAAAAACTCAGAGACAGATATTGGGGTTCAACCTTAAGATGAGCAAAGCAAAACCATCCAAGCTCCTTGAGGGCTCTTAATTATGTAAAATCCTCAGACTGAAAAAGAGTGAGTTACTGTCCCATCATACCTCATATTCCTCTTAAAGCTGGGATTAAAGGTGTGTGCAAACACTCCTTGACCTGTATGGCTGACTACTGTGGCTGCTTTGCACTGACTTTGAGGCAAGCTTTGTTTATAAACACAAACAATAAACCACTATATATCTTTTTGTGTGAAAAGTAAAAAGGAAGGCTATAACTTATGTAAGAAAACTCTATTCAGTAAGTACAAGAGCTATCTACAATATATACAGGCAGTTACTACATCAACAATGTCTAGTCCATTAGCATTTGAGAACTCAAGAGAAATTATTCTATTACCAATCCTATCTGGGTGAGTCCAATGGCTTGGACCTTATTTACTTTCTATCACAAATTGTTTTCTGCATTTGGTGAACAAGGAAAACTAAAACTATAATTATCTAGTCCTCAGTTCCCTAAGAGACTCAAGTAGGAAATAATACTGACTGAGAGAGCACAAAACATGAGCAAACAACTTCCAGAAATGTGAGAAATTACAAAAGCAGTTGGTTGCCAGGACACTCAGCCAAAGTGGGGCAATCTTTAAAGTTGGGGCACTCATTTTCATCCAACAGGCTTAGATTATCTGACAGACCTTTCCATGAAGCAGGATTTCCGAAGGACTTAACTTCTTGTTTGTGCAAGGTTTGGCAGTTAATTTTTTTTGTTTCCTGGTTGTCCAATTATGACAGCATATTGTTAGCGGTTGAGATGCTTTCTTGTCTGGCAGCTTATATTTTCCCCAAAGAAAGCAACATCCATGTGGAGTTTCTTCAATGCCCTTCATCTTCTCTAAAATAGATTGGTACTACCAGGGGTTGACATGTCTTTTTCTTATTAAATAAAAAAAAAGACAAAAAGAACTGATGTTATTAAAGTATCTTAAATACTATACCTGTATATCTCTAAAGTATTTAAAAGTGACCTGGGTATTTAAAATATGCCTTTATTTGACCTTAAAAACAGACTTAATATGACTACAAGTTCAACTGTAAAAGGTGACTAATTATTAACCTGTGTTTCCTTTTAATCGTAATCAGATGGTAATAGTAGCTTTCAAA
Source organism: Dicrostonyx torquatus (assembly GCA_028555095.1). Lineage (NCBI taxonomy): Eukaryota > Metazoa > Chordata > Mammalia > Rodentia > Cricetidae > Dicrostonyx > Dicrostonyx torquatus. The sequence goes on along the minus strand of JAQHUG010000408.1, from coordinate 1,269,206 downwards.
GACTAGAAATCTGCATTACATTGTTTTTTTTTGTTTTGTTTTGTTTTGTTTTTTTGATTTTTGAGACAGGGTTTCTCTGCGGCTTTGGAGCCTGCGCTGGAACTAGCTCTTGTAGACCAGGTTGGTCTAGAACTCACAAAGATCCACCTGCCTCTGCCTCCCGAGTACTGGGATTTAAGGCGTGCGGCACCACCGCCCGGCTGCATTACATTGTTAAATGAGCTGTATAAGAACAATACCTTAAACAACATTAGAAATGTATGTCTTAACAAAATTAATCTCAAATTTGTATTGATATACAAAATTTGTACAGTTCAATCCAATGTAAACATTTAAAATTAGTATTTACTTCTAAAAAGTAGATTCAATAATCTAACTTTTTATCCTATCATGTCTATAGCCCCCTTTTTTCTTTTCAAAACAACAAACTTGAGTCTAATCTCATTTATTCAACTTTTCTACTAGCTATAAAAAATAACATTTTGCAACCAAGCTCCCTAAGCAATGACAAATATCTACAACTCATTAAATGACCCAAAACTATCCACACCAACTCTTGAGAATGTGAGCATCTAATTCTTAAATTTACTTCATGCTGTCTGAGGGAAATCAAATCTTTAGAGGATCCTGAAAGAAAAAGATTGGTTAGTTATCAAGTCCTGAGAGAGGTAGCTTTATCATTTGTTGTCCTGTCTGTGCATTATGGGAAAGTATAGGTCTTGTCTCAAGTCTTGGCTAGAGTAGTTTGTGAGTCTGGATCATCTAAGGTAGCTACCTCAAAATTGTTCTGAGTAGTTTGTAGTTCAAAGCTGATCTTTAGGTGATGTTTTTCAGCTTAGTGTTGTTACCATAGTTCTAGAGGAATCATAGTTGTAGTGACCCATCTTCCTTATGAAGATTTCAAAGCTCATTTTAGGCATGTTTATGATTCACCTCAGAAAACTGATAGAGACTCAAACCAAAAGTCATGTACAGTAAGGTAGATGAAACTTTTCTCTAGAATTAGTACAGAATATGAGCATTAATATCATGAGAAAAATTTTAATCTTATAAAATTTATACTTATGAAAAGCTGTTATAGATTCAATATAAAAACAAAGACTATGATATAAGAGGCAATGTAATAGTCTTTTGATATTTGGGTTTTTGTCTGTCCTCTATTAGGTGGATCTTCTGACATGAGAGAGATTTTGAATTTCAATTTAATAAGCATGCTTGGTTTTAGAGAAGGAGAGAGCCACACAGCAATTTCAAAGACAAATTTATTCTGTAATTTGACTGGGACTACAAAAAGACCATTTGCATTATGTCTGTAGAGAATAGTAAAAACAAACATTTGAAAAGATTTATAAAATTTTACCTTGTTGGAAATCTGATATAACAATTGGTCAATTTACCCTTTATCTTGAGACATTCTTTAAATGTCTCATTTGTCCAGTAGTCTTCAGATTGCTTAGATGGATAACTTTATTCTCCTAAAAAAACAGAAATAAAACCCTTCTTTAACCAAATTTAACAATGTGTGTGTGTGTGTGTGTGTGTGTGTGTGTGGATTCTCTCGTGGTAAGCTATATCTGATGAAATGAAAAGCATTTGCTAGTTTTATAGGTTAGTTTAGGTTAAATGGCCAAGGTTCATAATGAACTAACATTTCCTCTAGCTAAGAGGTATCTCTTGTTCAAACTGAATCTTTATCAATTTTAATGATAAACATATCTTTTCTTCCTCTGTAGAAATAAAAGAAAATCTCCTTCCCCAACACAGCAGATATACTGGTTTCAATTCATAGGTATGTAGATATTTAATGTATCTTGACTTGATTTAATTCTGAAGGTTTTTCTACTATCTAATCTTTATATGCAGTTCTTCATCCTTGCTCATTAGGATTTATAAAATTCAAAGCCAATAAAACATTATGCAATCTATTTACAGTGGTATTTATCATCCCTTTCTGTTTATTTAACACATCCTTTAGAGTTTGGCTTTTATATAACTGCCTGGCCTGTAGGATTTTATGATATACTTGTAATATGCTTTATATTACATAACCAAAAACATGTTTTATTTTCTTAGAGACATATGTTAGAGCATTTTCTGTTTTTATATCATAATGGTCATATTTTTGGCAAATGTGTAATTACTGAATCATCCTTTTCTGAACTAAAAGTAGTTGCCATTGAAAACCTGAATAGGTATCAATGGTGTGGTGCCAAATTCTTAGTTTTCCAAATTCTACAAAGTGGAGCACATCCATCTTCAAAATTTTATTCCTTTGAGTACCCTTTGGTTTACTTTCTGCAGGTAGTGGTGTTTGGTTGTATAAAGAACAAGTAGGACATTTCTTTATAAATTCGTTGGCTTACTGCCACATGACAGAAAAGTCATGTTTTAAAC
>JAQHUG010000408.1:1252256-1265337 GCA_028555095.1 Dicrostonyx torquatus | reverse complement strand
TTTATGTTCGTTCTTCTATAGCTGTTTTGTAAATGATAGCAGTATATTCTCTTACTGTAGACATTTGTTTCTTTATTTTCTCTGGGAAGGAGTTTTCTCTACAATGGCAGGAAATACCTGAACCAGATTTGACATGAGGTCCTGTGAGCAGCCTCCCATGAAGTTTCCTAACAGCAAAGGATTACCTTGAATATTCCTCGACCTACATTCATTAGTCCAATACCTCCCTTTGCAATACCTTCCATATAATCAAAAAGGGATGGGCTTTATGAATGCATTATTCTTAGAACAATGTTATTTCTAGGAAACCTTTTTTAAAGTTACTGTGTTTGCTACAATTATAACATTTAACATTTCAATTTTTCCTCAAACTTCTAGAAGTCACTTCTCCTATTTACACATCTTCATGGTCATGAGATTCAATATTAATTATATCTTAGATCCATTAATCCAAAAGTTCTGACCTTGCCTTTTAGTCTTAGTTATCCTTTCACACAGAAAACTGACATTCATGATTTGCATTTTTCTGATACTAAGGATGTTGACCATTTACTCAAGTGTCTTTCAGCCATCTTAGATTCCTCTGTTGGGATTTCTCTGTTTAGATCTGTATTCCATTTTTATTGGATTATTTATTCTTTTGATGACCAGTTTCTTGAGTGCTTTGTATATTTTGAAGATCATAACCCCATCTGATGTGGGGTTAGTAAAGATCTTTTCCCATTCTGTAGACTGTTGTTTTGTCTTGTTGACCATGTCCTTTGCTTTAAAGAAACTTTTCAGTTTCAGGAGGTCATTTATTAATTGTATCTCTCAGTGTCTGTGCTGCTGGGGTTATATTTAGGAAGTGGTTTCATGCCAATGCATTCAAGTATACTTCCCACTTTCTCTTCTATAAAGTTCAGTGTGGCTGGCTTTATGTTGAGGTCTTTGATCCATTTGGATTTGAATTTTGTGCATGATAATAGATATGGATCTATTTTCTTTCTTCTACATGTTGATATCCAGTTATGCTGGCACCATTTGTTAAAAATGCTTACTTTTTTCTATTTGATATTTTTTGCTTCTTTGTCAAAAATTGGATGTTCCAAGGTGTGTAGATTAATACCTGGGTCTTCAATTCAGTTCCATTGGTTCTCCTGTCTGTTCTTATGCCAATACCAGGCTGTTTTCTTAAAAGTCAGAGCACCAATTATTATGTCTGTCTTCTAAATTCAGTATCTTTTTTTTTTTTGGTTTTTCAAGACAGGATGGAGAGATGGCTCAGCCATTAAAGGCTAGGCTCACAACCAAAAATAAAAATTCAGTATCTTTCTATTCACTCTTGAAGTCAATCTTTGTAAGAAATCTGCAAAGGCTTCTTTTGGGCCCTGTATAACTTTAGTAAACAACTCACTTTTCTTTTCTATTTCTCCAATTTTGTTCCACACAGTCAAAGCTGTTGCATAGCATAAATCCAGGGTGTGGTCATCATATACATAATGCCTTTATGTGGTAGCATTGTCTCCTTTTTCAATAATTTGATCTTGGTAGATTTTCCTACCTCTAGCTTTATTCCATTGTTCAATAATCTTAGCTTCTTCTCTGAACCAGGTACTTCATTGTGATTGTGGACTAGTCGATAAAATGTCATTAATCAAATCTTTCCAGTAGTTAGGGATAATTCTATTGCAAACTGATCATGAGTTTAACATTTGCATCACAAAAGATGAATGCATGCCATATAAGACTATTAATTTCTTGAATTTTCTTAACATTGGTACAGGAGTCCAGTTAGCTATAACAGAACCTGTGCCATTTGACAATTCCTGTAAGGTGACTGGATATAATAAGTTTGATTGTCTGAAATCCTTAGACTGTCCCTTTCTATTTTTATACTGCAATTCTGAAATTGGTATTTCTTTAAGTTCCTCTTCCTGAATTTGAATACCTCTATGATCTGTTTTACTAGTTTTTTTCCCCTAAGGCCTGCCTGTATCTTAGCATTTAGATTAATCAGCACTTTTAGTGATAGGACATAAATGATAAAGATGATAATGTTTACTGATGTGGATTACCCTCTGTTTGCTGTGAATACCATTGGTTAATAAAGAACTGTTTTAAGCCTATGGAAGGACACAACGAAGCTAGGCTGTGTGCTGGGAAGAAGAGGGTGGAGTCATGGAGAAGTCATGGAGCTACCACTGGAGACAGACACTAGAAACTTTACCTGGTAAGCCACAGCCATGTGGTGATGCACAGATTAATGGAGATGGGTTAAATTAATATGTAAGAGTTATCCAATAGGAAGCTAAAGCTAATTGGACAAGCAGTGATTTAATTAATACAGCTTTTGTGTGATTATTTCAGGGCTGAGCAGCCAGGAACCAATAAGAATCCTTATTACAACAAATTGACATACCAAGGTGGTGGACAAAAATCCATGTAAATCCTGGGAAAGCTTAAAAAGGAATGCTAGACATGAAAGAACAGAGTTAAGCATGATTTGGTAGTGGCATTTTCTTTGGTGGGCTCTGTGTGCTAGAAGCAAGCAGAGGCATGGTTCCTTGAAGAGAGCTTTTCCTGATTTCACAGTAGCAGAAAAAAGTGCTGTAGTTTTGAAATGCCTGCTTTCTTGGCCAAGCTGCCAGAAAGAACTCTTTCTAAGGAAGTCCAGCTATAAAACATTTAAATGGGGTTTGTGAGCAGACTGCTACCACTTGTTTAATGGAGACATAGACTGGTTGTGTGTCTAAAACTGGGGCTATGAGCATAGCTCTCAGAGAGGCAGCAAATAACTCTACATGCTAGTCTAGGCAGGGCAAGCAGAGAGTGCTGTATATACTCTAGTAATGCCTCAGCTTAAGTTTTTAAGAAGTGCTTAGCATTTTGAGATGCAGTCATAGTCAGAAAATAATTACCTCTAAATTGGTCACAGTGTTAGATAAATGTATGTAGGCTTGAGAGGTGAGAAAAAAAGAATATAGACATTTATAAAAAAGGTAAAACATTTTTAAAAAGGTAAAGTCTTTAAAGAGACAGAGTACAGTCATAAATTTAAAAAAGTAAAAAAGTATAAGCCAATAAAATGGAATATACACAGAGAGTCTGTATAATGTATATTATTGTGTTTTCTTTGAATTTTTTGACTACAGAAAGACATTTGATACTGGAGATTGCTAAGCTAAACCAACATATATACTTTAAAGGTATTTTATGCTGTAAGTTTGAACCTATGAATATGTTGCTTAAGAAAAGAGGGTCTTCTTTTGTTTCTTTTATTTCCACAGAGGATGAGAACCTGTGAAATACTGACAGATTAATGTGGTTTGATGGAACAAGATTCCCCCAAAGGTCTCTGTGAACACCCCAAAATTTATTTCACCTAATAAACAGCAGGAAGTAGTTTGGAGAAGAACTACACCCATATTCCCAAATATTGTTTATAAATGTTTCTTTACATTTAAAGTGGTATATGATATAGAAATTTGCATTGGTATGGATCTTGGTTTATTGATACAAATTTAAGGTCAATTTTCATATACTGTGTGTTTGTGTGTGTGTGTATATATATATATGTACATATATATACACATATATATGTATATTTATATACACATATTCTTGATTAAGGTATTCTGTTTGTCCAGCTCATTGAAAATGTAATGTATAATTACAAAATATAGGTTAATACATAATTGTTAATAATAGAGTTTGTAGTCATGTTATTTAGATTTTCTAGATGTACAAAGATGTATTTCAGATGGATAGGCATTATTCAAAGCTTTCAAAGACTACAGAATATGACATTTAAAATATTAAAGAACTAAGAACTTTTCATGACAGTGAGACACATCTGCTCCTGGCAGCACCAATCTACTTCAAGAAGAAGATGGGAATCCAAGAGGCTCATTAAGGAGTTTATTAGCCATTTGAGCAAAAAAAAATGCACTTGCCTGGACTGTTTGATGAAATTGATATGCTGGGCCCACAGAGAAATGACTGCTGAACTTGTCCAAAGGTGAGACAGTCCTTCAGGAATCCTAATTCATGAAAGATTCTGCTAGATTTTCTGCAGGACACAGAAAAAAGTGACTGACAAACTGCCAATATAGTTGGAACTGCCTTTGAAATTTCCTTCTTCATGTAAAAGTTTGCCAGATACTATGGGCCTGTAGGTTGAAGATAGATACCCAAATGTTGTAGAAGAACTTTGGGTGACTGTCCAGGCAGTGAGATGTCTCTGTCAATTCTAGAGTTATAGAAACCTTTAATGGACTTGAAGAATTTATAGTTTTCTTTAGTTGTGATAAAAAATAAAGCAGATGTTAGATAAATCTTAGTCATTATACCTGTTTTGTTATATGTAATTTTTCTCTGTTAAAGTTAAAACAACCTTCCTTTTTATTTAAACAGAAAAGGGGAGTTGATGTGGGATTCCCCTCTGTATGTTGTGAACATCACTGTTTAATAAAGAACTGCTTTGAGCCTATGGCAGGGCAGAACAGAAGTAGGTGGGTAAAGCTAGTCTGTATGCTATGAGAAATTGGACAGAGACAGGGAGAAGCCATGGTGCTGCTGCCAGAGAGAGATGCTGGAAACTACCTGGTAAGCCAGTCACGTGGTGATACAGAGATTAATGGAGATGGGTTAAATTAATATGTAAAAGTTAGTCAATAAGAAGCTAATGGGCCAAGAAGTGATTTAGTTAATACAGTTTCTATGTGAATATTTTGGGGCTGAGTACCCATGAGCCAACAAACAGGCTTATTCCAACAGTTTGCAATTGACATCACACAAATCCCGTCTAAATTGGATATCCTCTCATCAATTCATTCCATTTTTAAACTATCTACCATATTATTAAACGGAGACCCAAATCCCTTCATTATGATTGTTTTTCCCACTATTTAATGTGGGGGAAACCTTTCTCTTGACCAACTCCTCTCTTGAAGAATTCACAATTATCTTACCAAATCTACCAAGAATGTTGATAAATATTAGACACTTATTGGTACTGCATAGAACAGTAAAAGCCTGGTTGGATTTCAAGGCAGGTATCTCGTTTGGCAGCAGCCCAAGAAGGGGGTTCAAGCCCATAACTCATGATTGAGAGAGAGATGGAGGGAGGGAGAGAGAGAGAAAGAGAGAGAGAGAGAAGGAGAGAGAGAGAAAGAGAGAGAGAGAGGAATAATACACATGGGTTTGGAAAAAGCATTTGTGCTGGGGGCTGTCTAAAGGCAGAACCCACCAGTCTAGGGCCAGTGGGTTCTGTGTCATTTTCAGCCAGTTTGCTGGAGTTTGGATGGCAACTGGAGGTTGTGTGAGAGAGCTTACAAGATGAAAATCCCCAACTCATTCAGAGGCTTAGGAAAAAAAGGAAAGAAAGCCTAGATGGATGAGGCATGAGCTGCACATGTAGCTCTAGCTTTTGCTGGTGATTAAAACACTACAAGTGCATGACTTTTTTGTGAATTTGTACCTCAAATATGGTGGACCAAATTTATAAAATTAATGCTATAAAAATCAAAAAACAGGTACTAGGATTCAACCTGAAAATTAGAAAAATAAAAGCATGAAATTCACTAGAGAGCTCTTACCTCTTTGAAATCTTCACACTGAAAAAGAGTGAGTTACTGTCTCATCCTGCCTTATATTCCTTTCTAGTGTTGGTACTAAAGGCATTCATCACCACAGCCCAATCTATGAATAACTAGTGTGGCTGCTAGGATTAAAGGTGTGTGCAACCACTGTCTGGCCTGTGAGGACTACAAGTTTGTCTGCTTTGCACCGACCTTCAGGCAAGTGTTATTTATTAAAACCAAACAGTATACTACTATACTGGGTCCTCACAGAAAAACCAAGCTCACAGTACAGTTCTAAGTGATAATTCTTTCAGAACCATGCGCTGCACAGTGTATCCTGTGGTTATCATGAATTCAAAGTACAGTATGTACTCAGGGGTCAACAGTGATCAGATGAATATTGTCCCCTAGCCTGCAAATAGACAGAGGATATGTCTTTGTTATTTTTTAATAACATTATAAAGCACCATGGCAAAGCGAACTTCTTTAAAATGTATTAAATTTGCTTTTGACTTAAGAGAGTGAGAGTCCATGATGACAGAGTGAATGAAGAGTTGAGAGCTCACATCTTGATCTACAACCATATGTCAAAGAGAAAAGCATACTGGATATAGCACAAGTCTTTTGAAACCTCAAAGCTAGCCCCTGGTGACATACATCTTCAACAAGGCCACACCTTCTGAGTCTTCTAAAACAGTTCCGCCAGCAAGGGACCAAGTATTCAAACATGAGCCTTAAGGGGATGTTGTCATTCAAGCCACCACAGTTCAGAAGTAGCTTCACTGACATGAGCAGGAGTCTCTCATCACCTCACAGCTACTCTAGAGACATTCTCCACCCTCCATGGGCTATTTTTGTATGAGACCCAATAAAAGAGCAAAAGTAAAAAAATGTACTCGTGCTTGGTCCGTCATGTACATGACTTCAATGGATATTTTCATTTTGCAGCAGTCATATTCGACTTTGGATTCCACAAACACTGGAGAGCGATCCTAACAAGAGTCTCATGCAGATAGAAACTATAGTTTGCTCCTGGAACACTGAACTCTTATAGTCAACTGATAGTCCAAAAGAAGAATCTACATCTGTGCATGAATACAAGCAAAAAACCTATATTTCCCTGGGAAGGGTGGTTTGGGTTTACACCACCATGTAATCAAAGAAAGCAGAAATAGTGAGAGTTTAGAGCAAGATACTCTATGAAGGCTATGAACGAAGTTGGTCAGTATCAACTGCAGCCCAGACTCAGTTACAAAACTAGAGTGCTGCACTGTGTCCTTCTCACTTGCAGTAGGATTTTCCCTTCCAGGAGTGAGAACAACTGCAACATGGAAGTTCTTCTTTTCTAAGGTGAAGCACAGACTAACATGGTACAAAGAGCTTGCTGTTCTTGAACTTCCCAGAGCACCCTTTAGGCCTGCAGACTGATGGGAGCAGTCGAGGCACTCTGTGCAAACTGGAAAGGGATTTGCATGCATGTCTTCTCTGCATGAAGTCCATTACTAGAATGCTTCTGCTCTGAGGTGCCCTGGTAATTATCTTTGCAGATTTCTCTTTTTAAAATCAAAACCACTCCTCAACAATCTTTTACTTATAATTCTATTTCCATTTTACCCTCTAGAGAAGAAGTCTCAAAGAAAAATTACATGTGCATATATACATTTCCTAAGAAAATGAGCTCTCTTTCTCTCACTGTCTCTCTATTCAGTCACTGTCTTTCTCTGTATTTATTTAACAATGCACTTTTCTCTTTATCTATCTACCACATGTATACATACATACATACATGTATAATACTAATATATATATATATATATATATATATATATATATATATATATATATATAATTGTGTGAGGGTGTGGGTATGTATCACCATCTCTTTAACACTTTAGATTTCATAAAGGGTAGAAAGGCATACACTGTTACAAGGGACTGTAGGCAAGATGGGAGCAGGGAAAAGAATATGAGAATGTGTTTCCAATCAATGTCTCTGAATGAAAATAGGCACCTAGATCACATAAGAAATGCTGACAAATCACCAATAGTCAAAGTAAACAGTTCAAAACAATAGAGAGAATAAAATATCATTGACTTCTCAGAATACAACATATGAAAATTTAAAAATTACATTAAAATGAGCCTGGCCATTAGGATTTCATAAATAGACATTTAAAACTGAAGTAATATGCAATGGTATGTTCATTGAAATGGTTAAATTTAGAAAGCAAGATGTTAACCATGATCTGGACATAGATGAAGTAATTCCAACTCTCATATGTAGTCAATAAATATGAAAATGTTATATCACTTTAGAAAATGTCTGGTAGTTTTTCATAGTATAATCAATATAACTAACTTGGGATCTAGGAATATTCCCCAAGCTAGTAAACATACCTTTAAAGCATATGAATATATATTAGACAATATTTGCATCAAAATGATGATAACAGTACTATTCATAAATACCAAAACCTGAAAACAAAAATAACACAAAATTGCATTCACAGAATTTACCCACAGTGTTCTATGGTCACTAAATGATGTTTTATTGATTATGAGAAAAATGTCAAAAGTCAATGACGGATCTCATTTTGTAAGATCAGGCACAAAATAATATTCATTGTGGGATTCCATACACAAAGTGGATGATTACAAGTAAAATTGAAAAACAGACTGAGTCAACAACATGGCTCAGTAAAATTGTAAAAGGACCTGCTGATAAACTTGGTGACTTCAATTCAATCTCTGATATCCACCTAATTGAACAAGAGGACAGAGTCTTGCCACAATGTATTCTGACAATATTATAAAAAAATATACACACAAATAAGCAGGTAATAAAATTGTAAGCATTTAAAAAAACACTGAAATAATCTATATTGAATGAAATCATCATAATAAATGCTTTATAGTACAGAAATAATCAAAACATAACATGTAGAACAACTTTGGCATGATAGACATTCTACTATGTAGTTAAGACGGTACTTGCATGGCTCTATTTATTTGTTAGTATTCACGAATCTGAAGTGTTAATATCTGCTCTGGGACTGTCGAAGATCCACACACAAAATCAGAAATTGCCTCTGTTGCCTAAAATTGAATTTACAGAAGAAAGATGAAAGAAAGAATAGTGAAGATTTAATATAAAAGAGTAAAGCTGAAATCAAATATCCCAATAAAAGGTGGAGGTAAATATAAAGCAAGAATGGCATTATAATGGATTTGAAAAGGATATTGAAAAGGAAAAAAATAAAAATACACAATACTTAGATGGCAAAAGATAAATGAAATGTTTAATAAGATGGTTTCAAAGAATGTTGATTTTATTTAGGCTCAAGAGAAGAGCATGAATGCTGCTGGAATGAATGCCCAGTAGATTGAGTGTTTTAGCCTGTGTATTGATCACAGCATGTATATTATCATTGCTCCTGGGACTTTTAAAAACACATTGGTATTCTGTTCTACTCTATTCATCGTGTGATTCCTAAGGTACAATAGGAATGTGATATTGTGTATCAAACTGCGCTTCTATAAAAAAATTATAATACAATGCAATATTTTCAAGTCCTGCACAGTTTATAAATCTATTTAACAGAATAAGTATCACCTTCAAAATAAGAACTAAAAAGGCAGTTAAGATTATAGGAGATTTATCCTGCAGATGTAAAACGCTAGTATGTAATTTAAACTTGTTTCTTCAATCTTTTTGATCATCAAAGTTACTAGAAAGGAAGACACTCCATTGAACACCCATTGGGAGCTGAAGTGAGCTTTTATTCGATGAGAAGGAAAGATTACCAAGATATGGGTGCTCAATGGGGATGGCTGATAGATTGAAATTGGATACTAGGGCGTGTTTACATCAATGGAATCAGCAAACCCTACTAAGTAAGCTTTTCTCCTCTTTCCGGTGAGCCAGTTTACTAACACAGTGCTACTTGTATTCTTCTTTCTTATAAACAAATTAAGTTTGCTAAATTATGTTTCTTGCCTAAGAAATGTTTCCATGAGAACTCTATGCATTATTTATTTTATTTTACTTTGTGCTGTAGTTTGAATTCCATTGCCCAGCAGTGAAATCACACAGATTTCTATCTTACTGGTGAAAACATTAGGGCACTTAGGGTGAATAACTTAATAAAGTTCACCATCATGGGAGTTATAGAGCCATAAGACAAGCATATCCCATTTCAAATTTCTACTCTACTCATTGAATGTCCCATTGCTGCTAGCTGGTCATAGTCAATAGCTAACTTAAACAGAAATAAAACAATTAACTCTATCCTTCAGTGAAAGCCTTTAGCACAAATATGTTGAGCAATTTCATGTCAATACTAATGACATATTAATGCATTATCTTGAATGTGAAGCATGATCATTTTATATGCAAATTTATAATTAGAATATGCCCTCATATATATTAACAAATTATATTTGTGTTTTATTTTAATTTTTTAAGCTTGAGGACAATTTTGTTAGAGTTTAAAAAAAAAATCCCAGGGCAGGCAATATATATGATTTTAACAATTACCCAGAGAAAGAGAATGAAGTATTAAACGGAAAAGGACATGATGTTTGAACTGGCACGGAGTTCGTACACATGGTGGATGAACAGGCACACGGTGAGGAGGGTTACTTTAGAAAAAGAGTGAGGAAGGACAAATATTATGGAAACCCACAGAGCAAGGGGAAATGTGCTTAGAAAAGAGGTGGAAGGAAAAATTTTTCATCTTCCTGAATAATTCAGAAAAGTGGACTGACTTGAAAACTGCATGGTTAAGAACTAAAAAGCTGCTTCCCTAGGAGTGGGAATTCTGGGAAGAAATATTATTATCACTTGAACGGACTAATTATTCACCCCAACTCTTTAGCATGGTTTAAAGTGAGCCAATCTTCCTAGAGCTCATCCATATCCAGATTATTGTTTCCAGCCAATTGGAATGTTAGGTCTCCACCAAGGCCAGAAACTCTATTCTCTTGACTGGGAGTTTTCCCCAATAGATCTTTATTGCTTCTCTAACATCATTCCTTCTGCAGAGGGATCCTGACTGCATTTAGGAATCAGTTGGAAGATAACAGCTTCCAACATGTCCAGTATCTCTTCCCTATGGCATAAATTAAGCTGCCAAGAGGTCCAATGACGTTTTTGGCTTTCATCCAAAATGAAACTGATTACTTTTCTTTGTGACCTAACTGTCTGGCCAACTTTCATCACCTGTTCTCATCTCCAGCCCCTCTGAAGAGGTGTGCCTAACTGTCACTAGAAAGTTGGTAGAATGGCCTATCTGACTTTTTCCAACTGAAATTGGGCATTGTGTGTGGTAATCAGGCTACCTCTCCAATGAGCCTATATAAAAGACCCCCAAACTGCAACAGTGGGTTTTTTTATATAACTGTTAGATGGGGGAAGGAAAGAATACCTTTACCTGATACCTGAAGAGAAAAAGAAAATATAAAGCCAAGAGTGATTAGCACTTCAGGTCCCAGGGAGAGAACAGAAAAGGCCAGGGCAGAAGATTTTTTTTATTGTAAAAAAAAAAAAGTTCTTTTTTTTAAGGGTCTAAAACATGAAAATCAGCAGGTCTTGGTACAACTGAATTTGAATCCTGGATTAACAATTTCTAGCCATCTAAAGTTAAAGAAGTTCTTCAGATTTCCTAGCTTCATTTTTCTATTCTTGAGAAAAGAGAAAATAAGAAAATTGTATTAGGTACTAATAAATTGTGATAATAATGAAATTAATCATAGCTTTATGAATGTCAGTTTATTTTAAAATGGTATGTTTCTACATACCTGAAATAACTTAGCTCTTATTTCCTTATATTAACAACTTGTTGAATCATTTATGCATAATTCACTCAAAATATTGTCACCCATTAAAACAGAGATAAACTTGAAATGGTATTTGTTTTAATTAGCAGGACTAATATTTTATAAGGAATGTTTTTCTGTTAAAACATTATTATGTCAGGGTTGGAGAGACTACACAGCAATTCAAAGTACTTGCCACTCTTCTAAGAGATGTAAGGTTAGGTACCAGCACCTACATAGTGGCTTATAACACATCTGTAACCTCAGCTTCAGGAGATCAAACACCCTCTTCTAGCTTCATACACATAAAAGAATGAATGTTAAAATGTAATGGTATTAAGAACACACAGATCTGATAGGGTTTTACAGGAAGGAAAGGTAGGACGTGGGGCTGACCAGGGCTGTGCTTTACTTTAAGCCAAATAACTCACCATCTTGGAAGGGTTATACTATACTCAGAAGAATACAGCCCTGCACTAATTCTGAAATCATTAAACACACCATGATGGTTCATTTGTTAGTCAATATACCTCGTAGTAGAGAGCAAAGATTCTATCTAAACCCGAGCAAGGCTTTGTGTAAACTCAATTAACATTGATCATCATTTGAAGATTTACTGTTTTATTACATTTTCTCTCCTGAACATGAAAAGTTATTGATTGCAAATATGCCACTAAAACGCTAATTTTATAGGCCTTAGAAGCAGGATAGCAGGTCTTACAAATGTACCACGCATCCCAAAGTGGACCTGTTTGATGAACTCCAGTGCAGAGGACTTGACAGATTCTCTCCTGAAAATTTCTGTAGAAGCTTCGGTGAATGTACAAAGAATTAAAATGTGAAATGTTTGGCTTTATATCTATTGATGATCCTTGCCTCCTTTGGGTTTTTCAAAAGCGTAAGAAATTCAACCTTTTCATACTTCTAAAATTTTACATGTGATAAAATTGATGCTAATCATAGCTTCCCTACCATTAATAGGAGTCAAAACTGGTACAAAAAATAGATCTTATCACTTAATAGCAACTGCTGAGACTATGTTACCTTCTATCTTTAAAAATAATAGTGAGATAAAAGAATAAAAATTTATCTAAACTTAGTGACTCATATTTTACTCTGAATGTTAGAGGCAAAGACGTGAGTTAAAGGTCAGCCTTGTCTACATAATGAAACCCTCATCTCAAAAACTGATCAAAACATAAAACATACAAAACAAATAAAGAATATTAAGAGCTGCAAAGGAAAAAGGTCAAGTGACATATAAAGGTAAACCTATCAGAATTATACCTGACTTCTCAATGGAAACCATAAAAGCCAGAAGATCTTGGATAAATGTACTGCAGACTTTAAGAGACCATGGATGCAAGCCCAGACTACTATACTCAGCAAAGCTTTAATTCACCACTGAAGGAGAAAACAAAATATTCAATGACAAAAACAGATTTAAACAATCCTTATCCACAAACCCAGCCTTACAGAAAGTACTGGAATGAAACGTCAACCTAAGAAAGCTAACTGCACTCATAATAACACAGACATCTGATAACCCCCTCACCAGCATAACCAAAAGAAGGGAAATACACAAACATTACTACCAAAAAATAACCGGAGCTAACAACCAATGGTCATTAATATTGCATAATATTAAGAGTCTCAATTCACCTAAAGAAAGACACTGTTGCCGGGTGGTGGTGCCGCAC
>JAQHUG010000408.1:1238316-1250225 GCA_028555095.1 Dicrostonyx torquatus | reverse complement strand
GCTCTCTCGCTTCCAGTTCTTGTTCTGACTGCTAGACTCTGTTTCCTGTTTGCGACCAGAGGACTGTGGTTTGGGACATTGATCTGTAAGTTTTATCCCCTCCAAAAAAAATACCCCTTTTTAATCAAACTGGTGTAAGATTTTCTTGTGTCTTTAATTAGTGCATTTTACCCATAAACGAAGGGCATCAAGCCTATAGTTCATGATCCTAGAGAAACTAAGTAATAAAGTGAACCCCAAGAAAAACATATATAGACCCACATGGAAATTGGAATCAGACAAAAATTTGAGTGCAGGTGGGCAGGGGTGTAGAAAGAAGGGGAGGAAGAGGTGTTGAGGAGAACTTACAGGAATGGGATAGCTGAGATGGAGGAAGGACAGATATGAATGAGAGCAAAGAAAGAGATATCTTGATTCAGGGAGCCATTATGGAGTTAGCAAGAATCCTGGCTCTAGAAAAATGCCCCAAAACCCATAGGTATGACTCCAGCTAAGACCCTAAGCAATAGAGGAGAGGGTGTCTGAACTGGCCTTACTCTGTAGTCAGACTGATGAATATCTTAAATATTACCATAGAATCTTCATCCAACAATAGATGGGATCTGAGGCAATTGACCCACATCAGAGCACTGGACTGAGCTCCCAAGATCCAGCTGAAGAGTGGAGAGAGTGAGAGTATAAGCAAGGAAATCAAGACCATGAGGGGGTCATCCACTCTGAGTCAGTTTGCTTGAGCTAATGGTAGCTCACCAGCTCCAACTGGACTGGGAGTGAACGAGCATAAGAACAAACAAGCCCCTTTTAAGGGGGTTGACAGTTGGGGCCAACTGAGGGGCCACTGATAGTGACTGGTATTTGTCTCTGTTGCATTTACTGGCTTCTTGTTTGGATCCTATTTCCTTTGGATGTAAACCTTGCTCAATCTAGATATAGTAGGGAGGACCTTGGACTTTCGACAGGATGGGGTGCATGGCTCTTACTTAGGATTGGAGGGGGTGGAGTTGGAGGGTCTGTGGAGGGAGAGGGAGGGGAGTGGGAGACGGGGAGGGACAGGCAATTTGGATTGGTAAATTTTAAGTAATAATATAATAAATTATTTAAAAAAATTGACTCAAATTCCTAGAGAATTTTCCAGAGAAGAATTCTAAAGGAATGAGTGAATTAATGCGAGCTTCAATAATTCAATTTAAAATATCTTCTAGTCTAAAAATGTATTCCTTTTATTTTATTTATCATATTCTTACTCATTTAACTTTGCATCCTATATGTGCAAAACACATAACAACATTGAATAGTTAATGACTACCAACTTTGTTATTTATTATTTCAACAGTGTTTGCTTACTTGCATTGTATCACATAATTAGCATAATTAATTATTTCTAAGTAGAGCCTTCACAGTACTAGGAAAATAAATAAAAAGATATTTATTAAATTTGTTCCACAAAGTTCATTAACGAAATGTTTTCAGATTAAAATATGTGATATTGGTGTTTAGTTGTGGTTCATTTTTAATTGTGGCTGTTTATATTCTTTGTAACATATTAATATATTTTAAAAGAATTTCATGAAAACAATATAATGAAAGTCCACAAGTGTAAGTTCATTTATTTAATGCCAAATATAGCTTTTATTTTTTTAACAAATAACAGAATTTTAGTCATTAGCATTGACTTTCAATTAATTTAAAAT
Organism: Dicrostonyx torquatus; assembly: GCA_028555095.1. Lineage (NCBI taxonomy): Eukaryota > Metazoa > Chordata > Mammalia > Rodentia > Cricetidae > Dicrostonyx > Dicrostonyx torquatus. The sequence goes on along the minus strand of JAQHUG010000408.1, from coordinate 1,248,534 downwards.
TAATTATGTATATAGATTTAAGTCTTCACTTTTCTAGCAAACCGCTATCCTGAATGGAACCCAGATGGGGATATAAGGCTGCAAGCATGCTCATGATGCTTATCACTAATTGATTGACTTCAAATAGACAGCTGGGAAGCCCTAGAGCTTCCACAGGAATTAGTCAGGTTGGTTGTCTTATTAACAAAGTGATCTTATGGTAACCTCAAAACTTTAAAATGTAGATTTATACCCAATTTGTAAAAGTCTCTTTATGTTAGCTTCTAATTAAATATTTATACAGAGAGAGCTGGATGCAGAATTATAATAGACTAGCACCAATTCTAAGTCTTTATCAATGTTCTGATATGTAAAATGAAAAGCAAAAAGAAACCTACCTCAGAGCCTTCCAGAAGAGTGAGAAGGTCCTGTCAACATTCACATGCCTAATGCCGTCTAATGCAATCTCTCACTTGTTTATAAACACTGTGCTTGTGTCAGGGGATACAACAATGCATAAAAATTATTCTTTCTGTCAGCAAAAACATAGTAATGTACTCACTTTATGAACCATATTTTCTGTTTCTAAAATGCATTGTTTTCCCTCCTGGTTCACTTGTCCTGTGTACGATAATAATACCAAAATCTGTTATACATTTTCTATCCTGTTCCAATGAGACAAAGTCTCTCACTGAAGCTGGAGCTACGATGGCCCTGGTGATCCTCCTTTCCCTACTCTGAACAGGGTTTGGGATACAGGTGCCTAGACACCCACACTTGTCTCTCTATATGTGTACTAATTTCAAACACAGGTATACAAAAATTCACAGCAAACACTCTTAAACACTGAAGATCTCTGTGGTATTGTTTCCAATTTTTAATTAAAAATGATTGTATTTGTTTTTAATATCTTTTATATTTTAATTATCATATAATTATATTGCCACTTCCTTTTTCCTCCCACCCATTCCATGTACCTTCTGTGTACTCCATCTCAGTGTGTGTGTGTTTGTGTATGTGTGTATGTTTGTATGTGTATGTGTATAGATGTATGTATAATTGCATAGATCTATAAATGAGATCATTGAACCTGTTAATTGTGCATATATATTTTTTCAGGGCTGATCATTTGGAATAGGATAATAGGGCTCACCTTCTGTGCAAATAGTTCTTTGTTTCTTAGTCGTTAGTCTTCAGACTTAGTCTTAGTCTTTAGGTAAGGGCTCCATGAGATTTTCAGCTTTCACAATAGCATGTCCATTGGTTCATTCACTGCTTGGATCCTATTTAGGCTGTAATGTTATTGAGAAATCACTAGTGTAGCTTTCCTGACATTTCTAAAAGACATAATCTCTTATCAGACTTTTGGTCTTTTGGACCTTACAATTTTCCCACTCTTCTTCCATTATGTTCCCTGATACATCTGCTTCAGTTATTTTTAATAGACACATATGCTATACTGTTAATTAAATTTAAGTTCAAAAAGTTACAATTTCAACAAGTTGCAATCCTGCCCCTTGTTCTCATTTTTATTATTGTTATGGTTTTATAGTCTGCTTACCAGGATTAGTGACACGCCAAATTACTTTATATTCATAGTCCTACAACCTGTAGTCATCAGACAAGATGTGAAATAAAGAAAATTTTCTGTTTCATTCATGTGTGTGGTGTAGTTGAGTGCATGTCCCAAGACTGGCTACATCCAGAATTTAACCTTAGGTTTAGGTGTTACCGATTTCTTTAAAACAGAAAGCTTCAAAACCAACTACTAGAATTGTTATCATTCTATGATCTAAAATTTGAATAAAGGAAGAAATTATGTGCCATCTATTAAAACACCAAAATAAAATAAAAGTTCTTCTTTGTCCCACTTAAATTTCTTTGTAACAACAATATTTTAATTAAATTGTTTTTTTAAAAAACAATAATTTCTCATTTTACATACCTATTTCAGTTCCCATTCCCTTCCCCTTCTCCTGCTTCCCTGACCTTCCTCCTACCCCAGCCCCCCCAATACACTCTTCAGAGATGGTAAGGATTCCCAAGTAGAGTCATCAAAATCTGACACATCACTTTGAGGCAGAACCGAGGCCCTCGCCCCTATATCTAGGCTGAGGAAGGTATCCTAGTGCCAGATTAAGCACTAGGAATGAATTCTGAGCCCACAGATTGCTCAAGCCAAAACACTGTCACCCACATTCAGAGGGCCCTCTTTGGTCCTATGCAGGATCCCTACCTATGAATCCAGAGTCAGAGAGCTCTCACTAGCTCAGGTCAGTTGTCTTTGTGGATATTCCCAATATAGTCTTAGCTCATGATATTGCTACTCCCTCTCTTGAACAGGTCTCTGGAAGCTCGGCCCAGTGTTAAGCTGTAGATCTCTGCATCTGCTTCCATTAGTTGCTGTATGAAGATTCTATGATGACAATTAAGGTAATCATCAATCTGATTATAGGGGAAGGCCAGTGTAGGAGGAGGGCGCTTGTTCATTCCGGCTGCCCAAAACTGAAATAATAGCACAGAAATTTTATTATTTAAAACACTGGTTGGCTCATTAGCTCTAGCTTCTTACTGGTTACCTCTTATATTTCTAGTAATCTGTTTATTGCCATGTGACAGTGGCTTACTGGCTAAAGTTTTGGCATGTCTGTCTCCTGTGGCTCCATGGCATTTGTCTGAGTCCACCCTTCTCCCAGCATATAGTCCTGTCATTCCTGCCTACCTAAATTCTGCCTATCAATAGGCCAAGGCAGTTTCTTTATTCATTAATGATAATCACAGCACACAGAGAAGAGAGGACTCCACATTACCTCCCCTTTTCTGTTTAAATAAAAAGGCAGGCTTTAGCATAGTAAAATTACATATAACAAAACAGCTATCAAGCAAGAATTACAGTTACAATATTTATATCTACTTTACCTTTTATCATAACTAAGGAAAACTATAACTATCAATCCTTCAACTCCATCAAAGACCCCAGAAGGATATAATATTTCCTATGTAAACAGGAAGTACATTGCAAACAACTTATAAAATTCTAGAATTGACAAAGACTTCTTGCTGCCTGGTCAGTCACCCAAAGTTCTTCTGTACCATTGGCACATCCATCTTCAGCCTACAGGCCCATAGTATCCAGCAGACTTTTCTACTAAGCAGGAAATTTCAAAGACAGTTCAGTCACTTTCTTCTGTATTCTGCAGAATGTCTTGCAGATTCTTTCATGAAGCAGGAACCCCAAAGGATTATCTCACCTTTAGGCAAGTTTAACAGTCATTTCTCTATGGGTCTTGTATGTCCAGTCTAGCAGTTCAGGCAAAAGCAGTTTCTGCTCAAATGGCTAACAAACTCCATAAGAAGCCCCTTCATTGCCCATCTTACTCTTGAAGTAACTGGTGCTGCCAGAAGCAGTTGTGTCTCCCTGTAATCAAAAGTGTTAAGTTCTTAAACATTTTAAATGCCATATTCTGAAGGTCTCTGAAAGATTTGAAGAATACCTAACTGAATATATCTCTATACAGCTAGAAAACATAACATGACTACAAACGTGACTATTATAGATATATTTCTTAACTACATATTACAGTTTTAAAATGAGCTGAAAAAACACAATACCTTAATCAAGCTCAGAAATACATAAACACAGTATGACAAAACTGACCTTAAATTTGTATCAATAAACCAAGATCCATACCAAAGCAAATTAATCATTTCTATAGCATTTCCAATTTTAAATGTAAACAAGCAATTATAAACAATATTTTGGAATATGGGCATAAATCTGTCCATACTGCTTATTGGGCAATGTATTTTCTTTGTGGGAGTATTTACAGCAATCTTTTAGAGGGACTTGGTCCATCAAACCCTGTTATCCTGGAATGAATCCACCCATGATGGCATAGCTTAGAAGCCCATACGATAAAATGTCTCTCTATACTTAGCTCCTTTACAGTCAAAAAATTCAAAGAAAACAGAAAAATGTACATAATTCAGATTCTCTGTGTATCATCCATCTTTATGTGGCTTATTTTTATTTACGCCTTTTAATTTATAACTGTCTGAACTCTGTCACTTCAACTATATGTTATGACTCTCTATACTCTTTTTCTTCTCTCTTTTAAGCCTATGCACATTTATCAAACACTATGACTCATATGGATTTGTCTGTATTGCATATCCATAACTCTAGACTGTCTAGAAGTGCTTTTTAAAATGCTAATCACTTCCTAAAACTTAACTGCAGCATTACTACGTCTAATATGGTACTGTCTGCTTGCCCCACACAATCCAGCATGGTGGAGCCACTTGAGTTTCTGAGCCGTGTACACCTCCCCACTTCTAGGCACACAGCTGGTCCAAGTTTCCATCAAAAATGCCACAGTACTCTGCTCACAAACTGCACTCAAATGCTCTGTCTCCAAAAACCAAGAGGTCACACTGGCAGTAGAGCCAAGAAAGCTGGTGTTTTAAAATGGCCAAGGCTATTTTCCTGCTTTGGCTGAATCAGGAAAATCTCTCTTCCAGGATCTGTGGAAGCTGCCAGCAAACAGAAAGAAGGTGTGTTAAACTCTGGAGTGTTTTGCTTTTTGTCTAGAACTCCTTTTCAAGTCCTCTCAGGTTTTACATGGATTTGGTTGGCCCTATGTTGGGTGCCAATTTGTAGGAGAAGGTTCTTGTTCATCTTGGCTACCCAGAACCAAAATAATCACATAGAAATTGTATTATTTAAAACACTGGTTGGCCCATTAGATCAGTTCAGGCCCACTTTCTACTATTGATTAGGGTCTCAGCTGGGGTCATTCTTGTGGATTTCTGAGAATTTCCCTAGTGACAAATTTCTCTCTATACCTATAATGGCTCATTCAATCAATATAGCACTTTTCTTGCTCTCCCACTCTGTCCTTCCCCCATCTCAAACATGTTTCCTCATTATCTACTCCTCCCTCTACTTCTCTCCTACCCCTCTTCTTTCACTCTCCCTCCCCCAACTCCCATTTTTCTTAAGGGATCTTGTCTACTTCCCCTTCCCATAAGAGATCTCTAAAAATTCTGCCAGGGAATTCCTACAACTGATAAACTCCTAAGGCAATGTGGTAGTATACAAGATTAACTTTAAAAATTCAGTAGCCTCCCCTATAAACAAATGATAAAAGGGCTGAGGAAGAAACAAAAAACATCACCCTTTCTAATAGTCATAAACAACATAAAATATCTTGGGGTAACATTAACCAAACAAGTGAAAGACCTGTATGAAAAGAACTTTAAGTTTGAAGAAAGAAATTAGAGAAGATAACAGAAAATGGAAAGATCTCCCATGCTCTTTGATAGGTAAGATCAACGTAAAAAAATGACAATCTCATCAAAAGCAATCAACAGATTCAATACAATTCCCATCAAAAATCCCAACACAATTCTTGACACACCTTGAAAGAACAATACTTAAATTCATATAGAAAAACAAAAAACCTGGGATAGCCAAAACAATCCTGTATATGAAAGGAACCTCTGGACGCCTTACCATCCCTGTCTTCAATCTTTACTATAGAGCTATAGTAATGAAAGGAGCTTGGTATTGACATAAAAAAACAGCAGGTGGATCAATGGAATCAACTTAAAGACCCTGATATTAATCCATACACCTATGAACACCTGATTTTTAAAAAGAAGCCATAATTCTACAGTGGAAAAAAGAAAGCATATTTAACAAATGGTGCTGGTATAATAATAGCTTTCTTGATGTCTTTCTGAAAGAGATCATAGGATAATAATATGCAAAATTTTCACTGAGTATTGACTCTTCATTTTTCATGGAACTTGAAATTTGTCCATTGTAGGGATTTTATATGTGTCCTAAATTCACCACTTCAAAAACAAAATGTATGTTTTCTCACTTTCCTATCCATTCCCCCTCCTAAGTCCTGTATTCTAAGCATCCAAATGGTACCCACATCACAAGCTCTAATTCTCTCCAATACTATCAGTTTCCTCATCCATCAATTTTCCTGTAAAACTTTCAGAAATTGCATTCTAACCTCTTCTCATCATTACTCAGCTGTCCTAAGTTCTTTCCCCAGTGCAAAAGTCAGATTGAGTTTAGAAAACATAATGATACTTCCATTGCACTCTTATTTAAAACCTTCTAATAGCCTTCCCTTAAACTTTGAATAGCATCAAATTGCTTGCCATAATTGATTGACAGCTGTCTAGTTTTTTTTTCTCTCTGTGCATCCAAACACCCAATGTTTAAAGAGATAGCAGCCAAGACAGCTTTGGACCATCTGTCTGGATATGAACCTTGGCTATGCTACTATTGTGTACAGTTTGCTCACTATCTTTTTGCATCAGTTTTCTACAATAAATACTGGAAATAAAAGCAACAGCACTTGGTTTGGAAAGATTGCTCCCATTATGAGTAACATAAATATAAATACCTGAGATTAGATTCCCAGCCACACAAATGCTAGGTTGATATGCTATCAATACTGCCTACAATCCTGGCCCTTGAGAGGTAAAGACAGTGGGTGTATGGGGTGTGCTTATGAACTAAGTTTTTCAAATCAGTGAGCCCTGAGTTAAAGTAAGAAAGTATGCTCAGTATATCAGTGACAGAGAAAAGTACTTGACAATAACCTCTGTTCTCCACATTCATGTGTATTTGTGTAGTCTCATACAGGTATACTTACACAAATATGAATACATATGCAACAACACACACATAAAATAACATGTTTCATAGCTCAAAAGTTATTCCAAAAGTTTAAGGAATTAGTGTGCGTTATGTGTCAGGACCTGACACATGGCAAATACTTTATTTACTATTATTTACTGCTGGTATTTATAAGTTTGACACCTAATAATTTTCTACACTACAATGGAAAAATGTTAAAAGGGGAAGTGTTTTATTCTCTACGTTTTTTGCAGTGTCTAAACTTTGGACTGTCATATAGAAAATTTCTAATAAACATTATAGGGATAAACAACAAATGAAAAATGCCTGCACATGATGTTATGTATGTGTTATTACATATTCACATTCACATTCAGTTATTCTCACCATTGTGAACCGAAGCCAAGAGAAAAGCCATTATAAAGGTTAAAGGGCACATATTGTGATACAGGACCTTGACAAAGCACCTTAAATGAATTTTAAATATATTCGTTTGTCATAGCTGCTATGTAAGATTAGTTGAATATTTCTGTATTGCAGATTAAGGATATGGAATTGAGAAAAGTTTGAGGACTTTGATTAGGTTATAGAACTAGTAGTGATACAATTTATTCTTCACCACAACAAAACTATTTCCACTCCCCATAAAGAAATTTCAACTTTGTCATCTTTTAATTCTCTATTCTGATGCCCCAGGAATATTACTATCTAGACTCAAGAGTTAATAAAAGAAAAGTCACATGGATAGCATTTGGTAGATTCCCCAGAGAAATGTCTCAGGAGTAAGAGGTTGTTTCATAACTGAAAAAAAAAATCACTTCATGCAGCTGATAATTATTCTGAACAATGACATTGCTAAAGCTTTCTACAGACATTAAGAGGTTATAAAACACATGCAGCATGGCGATATCACAAATTCGTATCCCAGTTCTTCCAGACACAGTTCTGATTCTATCTCTATGGACCACTTATTGAAACTGTTTTTGTGAATTCAAGGACATTTCATCTTAACTGATTGGGGATTAGTGGGCCTCTATTATAATACTACACTCCTAGTCATTCAAATTCATTTTCTCTGGACAAACATGTTCAGTTGCCCAACATGATCAGAGCATTGTCAAAGGTACTTCAATTCTGAAATACTGTTCCTCTTATTATACTTATTTTTGCAGATACTCTAACATGAGGATTTAAGTAAGCAAAGAATTCTTCTCCTTATTTACAGTAAGAACTTGCAGAGTGAATGGTGATCGAACTCTCCCACTTACTTATTGTTAAGAATTTGCATAGTGAATGATGAGTCTGATATGAATTCAATCAAGTAAACTTCAAAAAAGGATTTGCAGGTTTCTTTCAATCATTTAGAACTCATACTATGTAAGGTATTTTAACTGTTGACAAATAAATACATCTGTTTGATAGGAAATGTGGTGAGTAACTAAACAGCTATGACCTAAAAAAAAATTTCATTGTCTCTTCCACCAGAAATTTCAACTAAAATGATGACTACATTAAACATGTGCTGCTGTAAATTCTGCCATACATGGAAAAATTGCACTATCATAATAAGAGAATCATCAATATTTCTAGTAATGGGAATTTTCATGTATAGTCTAAAAAGGCAATTTATATCTGGGCCCTCAAATTGGAAGGCAAAACTTATGTAAACATCACAATTGAGCAATGAGGAGCTAAAAAGCGTGAGTTATGAGGAAATATAATTCTTAATTTAGTGCTAAGAGATTAAATTTCTTTCCCAATTCAGCATTAGCACATACTCCAACTTTTAGAATCTCAGAATTTCTTATTCTCAATGTCTAAGAGTAGGGGCAATTTCATTCATTATGATGACTGTCAAGGCTCAGAGTGGAAATTTCTCCATATTTACTGTATTGTCTGTCACTGCTGCTCACCTGTGAAGTAGATTTCACTCATTCATCCACAGATAGAACGTTTCCATGATTCATGTTTGTGACTGATTGCCAGGTGATGGTGGCATAAATCTTTAATCCCAGGATTTGGGAGGCAAAAGCAGGCAGATCTCAGTGAGTTTGAGGCCAGCCTGATCTAAATAACAAGTTCTAGAAGAGCTATGAAAAAAATCTCTGTCTCAAAAAAAAGAAAAAAGTGACAGGTTATAAAAATGGCAGTTTTAACTAATTTATATGTATAGTTCAATACCATTGATTACAATCACAGGGCTTTAAAGGTATTACCACTGTTGCTAAAATCTCTGTAACGTGCATAAGTTCACACTCCCCTGGATGAGCTGCAACAGCTAGAGTAACTAAGTAACAATGTGAACCCTAAGAAAACCTAGATCCACCTGGAAACAGACAAGATCACCTGACAAAATTGGGAGTATGGGAATGGAAGAAGGGATGGGAGTGGAATAGGAGGGGAGAAGGAGAAGGGTGAGGAGAACTTGAGGGAGTGGGATAGTCGAGAAGAAGAAAGGACAGGGATGAAAGCAAGGAAAGAGATATCTTGATTGAAGAATTCATTAAAGGGTTAGCAGAAACCTGACTCTAGCGAAATTTCCAGGAATCCACAAGGATGACCCCAGGTAAGACTCTAAACAATAGTGGAAAGTGAGTCCAATCTAGATTGCCCTACAGTCAGACTGAAGAATATCATAAATATTACCATAGAACCTTCATCTAGCAACTGATGGAAACATAGGCAGAGAATCGTAATGGAGCACTTGACTGACTCCCAAAGTTCAGGTGAAGAATGAGAATATGAGCAACAGGGTCAAGACTATAATGAGTACACCCAATAGAACAGTCTACATAAGCTAATAGGAGCTCACCAACTGCAGTGGGACTGGGAAGAAACAAGCATAGGACCAAACTAATCCCCCTGAATGTGGTTGACAGTTGCAGGGCTGGGGCAGACTCAGGGGCCCTGGCAATGGCACCAGGATTTATCCCTACTGCTTGCACTTTTTTTTTTTTTTGGAACCTAATCTCTTTGGATGATACCTTGCTCAGCCTACATATAGTAGGGAGGGCCTTGGACCTTCCCCAAAGCAATGTGCCTTACCCTCTCTGAGGATTGAATGGGAGTGGGGTGGGAGGGTATATGGAGGAAATGGGAGGAGGAGAGGGAGTGGAAACTTTGATTGATATCTACAATGCAAAAACAATAAAAAATTTAAAATTCCAAGTAAGTCTTGTTAATGTTAATGTGGCTGCAGTAGTGTTTTCTTCCCATCCAGTTCTCCTGAGACATTTCACATATTCCTGTACACAGTCCTATACCCATGCATATGCAGGCACCGCAAAGAGAACTCCACAGGTTTATAAAAGAGTAAATGAACATGTGAGAGAAAAGTGGTGGATGGATTAGAAAAGGAAACAGGGACTGAGGTAAGCCCTTGGAGAGGGCTTCCAATCTAGCCACCCCCACTGGAGGAGAAGTCCTTTTGAATGCTGCAGGCCCTTGGAGAGGGCTTCCGATCCGGGCATCCCCATCAGAGGGGACCTAGGTTCCCAAAAGGAACTCAGCCTGCTTTCAGGCTGAGGCCCTAAGGGAAAGGGGGGCATATACAAAGCCACAGGGCATTGTATGGT
>JAQHUG010000408.1:1212684-1233033 GCA_028555095.1 Dicrostonyx torquatus | reverse complement strand
ATAAAACTCTCAAACAAAAATTAGCACTTTATTCGAAATGATAATAAGCAAATATGAGTGCTTAGGTATAGATTAGGTATCTATATCATATTCTTTCTCCTAGCACTTATGGGGCATTACAGAAATGGGTAGAAAGTATGTAAGAGTGAGAGGTGGAGATAAATGCTGTCCTCTGGACATGGTGCCACTTCTGTATTGGAGGATTTACTACGTCGGTAGTCACTTGTTGGAGTCACTTGTAAAATTTCCAGTATTTAGTGGGTGGAACTCCTTTGGCCCTAAACCTAGGTGAGTTCTTTTGGCAGCTGATGGCTACTTGGGGAGGAAAAGTCCCTATAGTTTGGGAGCTAATGACAGTGTGTGATGATGGATGGTGGATGACTCTATAGCTCTAAACATATAGGCGGCACTAACCGGAATGAGATGAGACAGAGCACCCTGATAAGAGTTGGGGTGAAACAGTGAGGGGCACTTGGTTAAAAAATGCATAGTACACATACTTGAAATTGCCAAAGGATAAATGTAGCAAGGCCCTTTGATTCCTTCAACTGACACTGAATTTTAGAACAGAAACTTCTGGGAAAGATATAAAACAAAGAAAAAAACAAAAATAACCTTGAAAATATCTACATCATCCATCATCATTCATCCTTAATTAATGTCTATACAAGTGGTGGCCTCTTTTCTAGTTAATGTGTGGTTGGTGCCACTTCTGCTGCTGCCACCTTACAGAGTCTTCAGTGCCATTTAGCCACTTCTAGAATGTTTCTAATTTCTCTCTCCATGGCACTCTGGTTCTTTAAGTCATTTTTCCTGAGGATTTTATCTCTCGTAAGACTGTTTTTTTTCTCCTTACATCTTCCCTATGACTTTGTGATTACTTTCTTCATTGAACTCTTCACATTGTATCATTTTGCCAGTCTGTAACAACTTGTAGAAATTCTCCACCTCAGAGTCATCCCTACAGTACATAATCAGGTAGGTGGTAAAGGAGTTTACTGTCCTAACCAGCCTCCTGCCCAGAGCAATGTCTTGTCTATGTGGACTGCAGTGTGTGCTACTGTGACTGTCTTAGCTGCTTTCGTATATCGTCATTGAATCAAACACCTATGGAGAAAATTTGCCATCTGAAGTCACCTCTTTTTATATTATATCTTACCATTTAAGTAAAACTTATATTTTAATACCTGCTCCTTTAAATGTATGTGAGTAAGCTAAATTAAAATATTACTAAGAACAGTAATCCTGTGCCCCCGGAATCCACTCATTTCTCTTTGTTTTAGCCACATGACGTGCTGATGTTTGCCTGCAAACTCATCATTAGGAATGTCATCAGGTTAACATGCCTTTCTCTCCCCATGTCTATGAGCATTGGATAGAGATCCTAACCAACCTCCAGAAATACTAAAATACAAGAACATTCAAGTCTCGTGTATATGTTAAACCTGTTCACATCATCCCAAATACTTTAAGTGATCTCTAGATTCATCATAATGAGCAGGAGAGTGTAAATGCTATATTAATTGTCATCTTGCTATATTAATCAGGTAATAGTAACAAAAGTTTATACAAATCCATTAAAGTTTTCTTTCAAATAGTTACATCTATACTTGGATACATAGATGTGTGGCTCATATGCATGAGAAGTTTAACTGCACATTTAACCAAATGTTGGACTCTTCTCTGAGTTTCACCCTCTAAGTCCCCTACCCATGCAAAAATAAAACCACAGAAGTCTGTTATAACCCAGTAATTAAGGATACTATGCTTGGTGTAGGAGAAGTCTATAGAACTCAAATCCAACTTATATCTAGTGTTCATTCTGATAAGCTGATTCCATGACCATCTGTAGGCTGTCAAGTGTCATTTCTATTTATATATCTATATGTAGTTATTGTATATAGCTAAATGTAACTATTTAGGCAAGTATTGACACACACAGTTATTAATAGTTGAAAGTTGAATTTTATTAACCTTTTCCTTGGTCCAGTTTTCTTTTCCTTGCTTATTTTTGCTATGCCCATATACATATCTTTCCATAATGCTTTTACTTGAATATTAAAAAAGTTTCCAAAGACTGTCACAGCTACAGACACCACAGTATAGGAACATACCATTGCAACATAAAACATCCAGTCCATCATGCTTCAAATTGTATGTCCCACCACAGAGAGCTCCTTATGTGTATCATATTAAACACTCCAAAACTAATTTAAATACTATTTAAACTAATTTAAGTTTAGACTCATTAGGATAATTTAAATATTAAATGTATAATTTGTAAAAGTAGTTTATTTAGCATATTATTAAAAGAGTTTGATATTTTTTTTTCTTTTTTGTTTTTTTGAGATATGCATTTTGTTTGTTCCTCTCCCTTCAAGAGTTTGATATTTGATTCCATGGTTTGCTCAATAGGTTCAAGGCTCACAAAACAAACAACAAACAAACCAAATAAATAACCTTGAATTGATGTTTGCTTTTATGTGGATTGCAAACATTTACCCAAAGCTTGGTCACCACCCTGTGGTACTACTGAAAGGTGGGTTTGTCTTTAATATGCAAGGCCTCCTGGGAGACCTGAGGCCATTTTGGAAATTGTTTCATAAAAATCTAAAGTACCTTCTTTCAGTGCTTTTCTTGAGCAGATTTTTTGACATGTTGTCCTGCCTTACACCAGCTCTAAGGGAGAAACAGGTCAAGAGACCATGGAGCAAACCATGAAATTGAGAGCCAGAGATATCATTTCCTGTTTGTAATTTATTCCAGATATTTTGTCACAATGGTGGAATACTGACTATCATTTTGTAAACAAGAAAAATGATATAAGATTTAACTTAAAGAAATGGAAGTTTAGAGAAATTCACACCCTCATGTAAATTTATAATTGCAAGACTAGTATATTGATTACTTAATTAACAATTTTTCAATTTGAAATTAATTATCAGGAAATAAAGATTCACTTCACTACCATCATCATTATCACTATCTCATATGGATATACCCTAAAGTATAGATTTGGTCTCATTAGTTCAACTTAGTAAATATAATTTAATTATATTTTTTTCAATGTTTCTTTTTTAATAAGCTATGAGAACTGTGTGTCTTCCATTTGCCCATACTCCTTTAATATAAGTGAATGCAACCAAAATTTTTGTTCTTCTTGTTTGTGTATGAGTAAAGATATAAAAGTCTACAGCCCCAGGAACTTTCATAGACATTAATGTTACTCATTTTCCATAAATTTTAAGTGTCTTTTGGAACCCTTTTCAACTCTGTTTCAAAAAATTCATCTTAGAAAATCAAAACTGGAAGTCCGAGGAATACATCTTCCCGTGCAGGTAGTTAGTTTTCAATTGGACTTTATTGTGTTAGACTATAAGCTTCTGACCACTGTAAAATCATTTTTGTTTCTATTAGGATTTTTTATTTGACGTACATGAATTTCACAAATTAGCTGGGAGTCAGGATAACCTGAAACTTTGAAAGTGAAACTGGCTAAGTTGGTTTTAACTCCTCTTATGACTTCTATGTAGGCCAGAGCAGATCCTGAGCAACAGCCCTCAAGCTTTAGGACAATTAAGCTTTGAAGATCTGCCTCTCCATGCACAATACCAACAACACAAATGGGAACCAAAATGATCTGGTCTGAAACTATTAAGAAGGAACCTAAATAGAAAAATCAATTAGCTATATAATTCAACTAAATATGGACAAGTGGATTGAATAGACTTTTCTCCAAAGATATACAAGTCGTCAATAGACATAAAAAACTCTCAAAGTAATCAACAAACAATGATACAATTTTCCCCAAACTGTCAAGACAACAAATTTAATGAAGACTGTTAGTGAGTATGTAGCAGAAAAAGACATAAAGTAGACAATTACATTGGCAGCTATTTTACAAACAGTTAAAGATAGAGTTATATGAACCAGAAGTTCCACTCTTAAGTATATATTAATCATAATATAAAATGTGTGCTGGTCAAAACCCTGTAAATGGATGGTAAAATTGCATTATTCTTAGCGGTCCTGATAAGAAAATAATGCAAATATTTATCAACCGCAAAATGGTAAAAAAAAAAAAAAAAAACTTGTTAGACAAAGTAAACTATACATGTAGTACCTAAAAAATATTTAGAGAAATATTTATTCATAAATGAGAATGAGGTATTTATTTGTTTTAAAAGAAAATTGGATCTTGCAAACAAAATATTAAATGAAAGAATTTAGATACAGAGGGTGTATGATTTTTTTTATTTATTAGATATTTTTTAAAAAATATTAATCCAAATTCCTGCTCCCTCTCCTCCTCCCATTCCTTCCATACACCCTCCCACCCAATCCCCCTCTAATCCTAAGACAGGGTAAGGCACTTCACTTTGTGGAAGGTCCAATGCCCTCCCTAGTACATCTAGTTTGAGCAAAGTTTACATTCAAAGAGAACAGGATCCCAAAATGCCAGTACATGCAGCAGAGATAAATACCAGTGCCACTGCCAGTAGCTCCTCAGTCTACCCCAGCCATACAACGGTAGACCACATTCAAAGGGACTAGTTTAGTCCTATGCTAGTTCTTTCCCAGTCCAGCTGGAGTTGGTGAGCTCCCACTAGCTCAGGTAAACTGTTTCAGTGGGTGTTCCCATCATGGTCTTGACCTCTTTGATCTTATTTTCATTCCTTCTAGTCTTCAACTGAACCTTGGGAGCTCAGCTCAGTGTTCCAATGTATGTTTCTGCCTCTGTTTCCATCTGTTGTTGGACAAAAGTTCTATGGTGATATTTAAGATAATCTACAGGGCAAGGTCAATTCTGACACCCTCTCCTCTATTGCTTAGGGCCTAAGCAGGGGTCATCCTTGTGGATTCCTGAGAATTTCTCTATAGCCAGGTTTCTGCTAACCCCATTGTGGCTCCCTCAATAAAGATATCTCTTTTCTTATTCTCATATCTGCCCTTTCTCCATCTCAACTATCCCATTCCCTCAAGATCTCCTCAACCCTCCTCTTCTTTCTTCCTCTTCACCTTCTCCCCTTCCATCCACCCTCTGCCCGCATAGTCCCAATTTTGTCAGGCAATCTTGTCTGTTTCCAATTTTCAGGTGGCTTTTTCTTTAAGTTCACCTTATTTTTTATCTTCTCTAGGATCATAAATATAGGCTCAATGTCCTTGGCTTATAGCTAGTACCCACCTATGGATGAGTACATACTATATTTATTTTGAGGTTCTGGGTTACCTCACTCAGGATAGTGTTTTCTAATTCCACACATTTGCAAGCAAAATTCAATATGTTATTTTTTAACCACCAGGTAGTACTCTAATGTGTAAATGTGTTACACTCTTTTTATCCATTCTTCAGTCGAGGGGCAAATTTCTTATATAAGACAAAAATATTTCTTACTAGATAGCAAGTATACTGGTATTCACCATGCATGGTCTTGATGAGTGGAGAGCTAAAGTCATATGACCATTTTAGAATTACACATTGTGTGTAGTTGCATAACTACCTGAACATAATTTAAAAATTCAACTCTGAAAGTTAAAATGGTAAGTTTTATTACATATAATTTATATATCTATTGAAATTTGGATCTGAAGTCAGTGATAAATAAATGGATTTCAAAGCCAAAAATCCTAGAATAATGCATAAAATATTTAAAAATGTAAGTCAATATTCTGTCTCAAATGCACAAAAGGAATTATGTAGTATGTATACAGTTATATTTTTGTAGTGGTTGTTGATCACTTAGTTTATGCCACAAATTTTGTTAAATGCTTTGCCTATTTATATATAAAAATTTAGAATAGTGATTGCCAGGGGAGATGGTTGTAGTATCTAGAAGGCAGTGATTGGGAAACTACACTACCAAATATAGTTTATGATGAGCAAAACTGTTATTTAAATAGACTAACACTATATAAATCATCACACAAAAATTACCTGGTTCAATTTTCTAGGTCAAATTGCATAGAAAAAAATTATATCTTATTATAAAAACAAAATCTAGGACACTTTTGATAAAGAATGTTTTATCTAATTGTTAATATTAATTGTAGCTTTTGAACTATTTGGATTTACAACAGTACCAAACGAGGATTCATGTAAAAGCTCTACCCTTCAGAAATCCCTAAAAGTTGGTACCTTTCCCTTGAAATACTCAGATGGCTTTTTTGTCATGCTGTCTGGAAACTTCTACATACACTGAGTTTGAATACACTCAGATGCCACATTGAGGGGCTGGTTCACTCTGCCTAGCCATCCTATGACCACATGAAGTGGGTACAGGTATTACTATCTTAGTATCTTTTATATTCAGATGAATAAAACATTTGCAGATTGTTCCTATCTTTTGTGAGGACAAACAGAGTCAAAGTGCTAACCTCCAACTCTATATCCTAGCTCCAGAAGTCTGGATTTTAGTCCTTGTAATACTTTCGATCTCTAAACCTTGTCTGTATGTTAAGTGTCTTGCTCTGGGAGTATTGAGCCATCTTAATGTATTTGTTTTCCCAGAGCCATGACAAGCTGGCTAGTATTTCTCTGCAATGTCCACCTATCACCTCCTTTACTCAATAATAACCTGTCTGAGAACTCAGCCACTGTGTCCATTTCCTAGGCTTTTTCACAAAGTCCAGATTTCCATGAAGCCATTCAGCATGGTTTTGATGTTGTCCTTTCTTATGATAGAAGTTTCCAGACAGCATGACAAAGGAACCATTTTAGTAAGTTCAAGGGAAAGGATACCACCTTTTAGGGATTTCTCAAAAGTAAAGCTCTTACATGAATCCTGTTTGGTACTGGTGGTGTTGCTGCTGCTGCTGCTGCTGTTGTTGTTAATGATAGGGACTAAATATCGGGTGTCATATTTGTTTGCAAGAATTCTCCTCAGACACATGCACAGCTTTCTAGCCACTAAACTGTGATAGTCATTTGTGTGGACAGCAGAAAAAGGATTCACTCTTGATCCACTCTTTCACCTGCAGGTACGTAGAATGAGAGACTTTCCTGACTGTCTTTGTCAGGACACTCATTTATTTCCAACTGCATTATCTGATTGATTACATGAAACTAGATTTTAGTGGTGTTAATTTTGAAGGAGCCTCCCAGTTCCATTGAGGGCTCCTTGGAGAAGAAGGATATTAAGAGGACCAATTATGAAAGCTGAAGTAAAAAATAAAAAGCCCTTTGATTTGTATAATGGTTGTGAAATGGGAAAATGAAGATTCTTGAAATATGAAGCACTAAAAATAAGCCCATAATTCAACTGAGACAATTGCTTTTTCCTTCAGAAGTTACATAACATTTTCCTGCAATTTTAGAAGGAAAAGGGTATGCCTTTGAAACTAGTTGAAATGTGGAAACTATGTTGTAGTATTTCTCTTTTTTTTCATATAGACCAAAGTCTGACACTCTGGGATATTTTATGCTAATCTTTGAGGTCAGAATATGACTTTTTGACTCCCTTTAGTACTAGTCCTTGATTTTCCAGTCACTCTCGATATGGAATATTATTGAATATATTAAAGGTTCACTACCTACATTGAACTAATTTGATGTGTGGAAATGGAACTGGTCTCAATTCTTCCAGACCATTTCCTGCTCAGCCAGAATAAGTAAAAACACTCCAATCTGAATCATACCATGAGACTTTCACAGCCTAAAGACTTCTAAAGACTTCTGTGGCCTCAAAATGAGAGCTAAATTTTCAGACATAGCGGAAAGTACCTCCATTATCATCCTTTGCCTGTTCTGTATTATCTCCCATCAATAAACAGGTAACTTACTCCTCTTCCGGCCCCACAAGAATGCACTTTAGCATCTTGTCATAAGTTCTCTTCCTTTTGAGAGGGACCTCTCTAACATATCCATAGATTACTGGCAGTCTTCTGAACATTCCAAAGACCCCGAACAGGTGGTTCATATTTTACTTTCCTGGCCTCTAAAAATCACTAGCTCTCCCTTCTTCTGTACCAACACTAACAGAAAAACTCAAATGGTATCAGAATCCCGTATTATGAATTACTTCTTGTGGAAATTCAGGCATATTGTTTAACCTACTTAAGGCTCTTAGTTTGTTGTTTGTTTGTTTGTTTTAACTGTGAATCAGAAAGGATAATAAAATAATTACTCTTATGTGGTGTTAGGACGATTAAGTGGTGTGCAGATCAATTGCTTAATACTCATTCTGCCTGTAACTTAAGAAATTCAATAAAGCTGCAGTTATTAATACACGTATCACTGGTGTTCTACTTACATTTCTTCTTCCCACCACCAAAAAATAGCTTAATATACTGGATCAAAGGAACAGTCAAACTAGAAGTTGCCAGTTTTATGTGAGCTCATGCCACAGACACAATCGAGAATATGAGCCTCTAGTATAATTTTGTCCCAGACTGTTTTCAGGTAGGTAACTCATTCAATAGCTCAGGTGAAACTTCCTGCTTATCAGGTGTGTGACTTTATGTTTATGTACACCTTAAAAAAATCAAGGAAATACATGGCATATAATTTATACTTAAACATGAAGTCCACAGAAATAAGAGATGGAATGGTAAGTGAACTGAGCAGTTCTTGCTCACGTAGAGCACTAAAGAGTTTAAGGTAATTGCTTATTAGATTAATAAAATATTGATATTTAAAATAATAGCAATAACAGTAAAAATCACAGACTGAACAGTTAAAATAGAAATATATTTTCTCGAAGTTCACAAAGTTAGAATTTCAGGATGAAAATATTGACAAATTAATGTCTTTGAACTTCTTCTCTTGACTCACCAGTATATAAATGCTGGTGTTTCTTATCATAACCCATGTACTTAAGGACACTATTTATAAACCACCAAGACCATACCCTAATGACAGCACTAAACCCATAATACTTGCAAAGGCTCTGTTAAAAGATATAACCACATTACATAGTACTTAAGTTAGGACCTCATTGTATGATTTTGAGAGGTCACAGTTCAGTCCCTAATATGGCATGATAACATCCTGAGAGAGAAAAAATAGCTTGAAATGACATTAATCGTTGATAGGTTTGCCTCTTAAAACTTCTAATAGTATAAAACTTACACCACTCGTGCTGGTGCTTCTTATGTACCGTACTACATCTTCCTCCAATAAAGGCTTGGATATCAACAAAGAAAAGGGGGCAAAAAAGAGTAAAAGCGCCAAAAGATGGTGGATAGTTAGCAAGTAGTGTCTTCTGGCTTCCACGGGGCATGTGTACATATTAACTCAGATCTATTATGGTAACATGCACAAAACTTGTGAAAGCCCAAGTACAATGAAATCTTAGCAGCAAAGGAAGAAATGGACATGAAGTTCTACCCCTTGTCGAGGAGCTATTGCCAACTCTCTTCTGAGAGTGATAAGGTCAGTTTTCTCTAAGAATATACCCTGGTAAGTGAACTGCTCTCTGGTGGAAGCCACACATCCACGCATATTTGCCCATCACAAACTGGCCATGAAGGGAAACTGGATAGAGAAGGAAGGAGGTTGTCTGAGAAGTGGTGAGCCAGGGAGAGTTGACAATGATCTAAACACATTGTCTGAAATATTCAAAGAACTAATACAAATATTTTTACAAACAAAGATGAGTGTCATAGTTGTCCAGAATTCTTATTTGAATGAAAGCAGTAGGACTCCGAAGTCTGGTCTATGGAGTAGACATTCTGTTTTGGTATTTCTAACTTTAACAACAGAGACTAGCACACTGCAGTCCATCATCACAGTTCTTTCTGCTGTAATTACATCACTTGTAAACTTGAAAGGAGTTTGGACATTTAAAGTAATTCTAAGACAGTAAAAATAAGAATTGTGTGATAATTTTGCAACATCATATAAAATTGTACATCCATTGTTCATAAATAATATTTTATTGGACCGCATATTTTCATGTCCATGTAATAAGTAGAATAAATTCCCTACTTTTTTCTCAGCAATATTTGACCACATGATGCACAAAGCCTAAAATGGTTGCAACATGTCCTTTTTCAGAAAAACATAATTTAAATTTATCAAATGTCCCTCTAATTGATGATCCTCTGCATTAGTGTTTCCAAAGGAATCCATTATTCATTTGCCAGTTTCAAAGGTTCAATTTATGAGTGCTGGATTTTGTCTTACTTCCTCCTTGAAATGTCTGCTCCGTGGCCAAAAACTTCCTTCTAGAAGCTCCAGGTTGATAGTCTGGTCGCCATGACTGAGTTTTTTCTTCTCAATTAAAAAAACTAAAGCAATGTGTTCATTCTTTATGCTACACAGTAATTGCTTTGCTTATTGCCAGCTCAGTTATACTTAGTGCGTGCTGCTAACTTCTTAAACTTCAGCTTGGCAAAAATTCCATTGAACTTGGAGGGTTTCAGTTCCATTCCTGAAAACAATATAAATGGATATAAAGGGACTCGTATGATTTTAATATAGTACACATTTTGAAAAAAACTGATATATGATGTTTAAGAATAAAAGACAATTTACATTATTATTTAAGGGGAAGATCTCAATGAATAAATGCTTCAAATTATAAAACAAATACATAATTAATATAGTGATATAGATTTTTGCAAAACAAAGGAAAGAAAGTTTTCTTCTCTTTTCTGAATGTAAATTGAAAGACTCGGATACAAAGGTCAAAGCATCAGGCCACCCCATCACATTCAAGTGTTCAAGTGATCTATAGCACAAAGGCAACTTGCCTTGATGCCTGCTGGTCTGATACATTACAAATGAATGGAAATATATATTCATAAATATAATAGTAATAGGTTGCATCTCAGGAAGATAAACAATTCTTGAGTATGTTGAAATAAATAAAATGAACTAAATGGATGTATGGAAAATAAGTAAAGCTTTTCTGCAAAGAATTATAATCAATAAACAGATTAAATAATAAAACAGAAAAATATCACTGACAAAACTCTATAACATCTTAGTCTAAAGTATAATTAATAAGTTAAAATTAATAATTGAATATCTGCCAATGTATGGGATAGTTATACAAACTAAAAATCTCTCCTGTAAGGTAATTTAATTAGGGAAGAATAGCAACATTGTAGTGAAGGAACCTGGAAACACCCTTTTAATTAAGTAATCCAGGTTAAAGTTTCACTGAAAGAAACAGCAGCATTATTTACTTAGCAAGACTGACAGATGTTCTTATCACAAATGTACAACCTGTCTTTAATTTAATATTCTACTAGACTGGAGAAGAGTCTACCAAATGTATGACCAGCAGCCTTTAAAATTGACAACATCATGAAAAGCAACTGAGAATTATCTAAAATAAAGGAAACTAAGGGAATAATTTTTATTAACGAGATTCTGGTACTAATGAAGTGAGATTGCTGTTGTAATCGAACTAACAATATTTTTTGGGAGGGTTTGGGAAGATGTGGAAGATTTTACTACTTTGAACTGGAAAACACTTTAAAATTGTTGGCAGAGATGAGAGGGTCATTCTTGTGGAAGCTTAAACTATTGTAATATTGAAGAAGATAAATACAGACAGTGAAAATCTGACACACACATTTTCAGAGGAGAACAGCGACTGTCAAGAGGGCTATTCCCATTATAATTTACTTGAGGGTCTGTGTGTGCTGATCTTGCTGGGACTGAAGCAACAGTTGTGGTTGTCAAAGAGAACAGGACCACTAATATAAAATCTCCTTTCTTCTTGGGAATCCACACATGGAAATGGATGACACTGTAATCCAATGATTTTGGGTCACACATGAAAGATCAACTGAACTTGACAATGTAAACATCAACTGCTTTGATGATATTTTAAACATGTAAGATTGGGGGAGATTATGAAGTGCAGCAGTACATTTTGGCAGTGAAGGAAGATCCTGAGAGGCCACTGGTGAACATAAACTCTCAGTTGCTATGGAATATCAAAGATGCCAGGACAATATGATATCTACTTTGAAATATGCATGCATGGAGTGGAACTGGACTAAGACAAAGTGAGATCTTGGTGGGTGGCAAGTAGCAGAGCTGGAGAGTCCTGGCTACCTTTGAAGCTCAGAAGATGAGTTCTAGGTATCAAACACTGAGCTACAGTATTTACCATATGCATTTTGTTTTGCTTTGGTGTGATTGCTTTAATGCCCTGGCTCTTCCCTTTTGGAATAAGAATGTTTAAGTATGTAATTTACTTTTAATATTTTAGGACCCATGGTTAGGACTTTTGTCTGTTTACAGAAATATAATACTTTTGAAGTCTTAGCATTGTCAAGAATATTTTTGTTTGTATTCCTGAGAACATTGGACTATAGTCCATATTAAGACCTGCCATATTAAGAAAAATAAACTCTTTCTGTCTTAAGTTACTTTTGCTCAGGGTTTATGGCAGACTGACATAAATAAAACTAGGCCAGCATAAAATAAGAAGTGTCAACTTCAGTGCTTTTGCCATTTAAGACTGGACATCACAATTTGTTTTATGGGTATTCTATGTATAGTAAGGTATTTGAATATTGTTGCTGCCTTGACACAGATTAAGTACTGGGACATTCCTTCCTTAGTTTGTGATACAATTTTGAAGAAATAAATAAGAACATCCTTGGATAAAAAACCACTAGCAGATGAGATGTTAATATTGTTTTCCAACACACTTAAAATACTAAAAATATCATTAAACAAAATTTTAAAAAAATATATCAAAATATCCTCATGAAGCTAGAAGCATTTTGAAGACTAAATATGGATATTCTCTTAAAATTTAGTGAACAGAACTCTCCAGAAATTCACATCCTCTTAGATCTCATGGATCACTGAGAGCAACAGTAGGTCTATTCAAAGAAATTGCTAATTTTCTGGGATTCTTTAAAGCAGAAGAATAATAAAAACTACTTGGTTTTAAGGACTTTCAATTCTATATTTATCCTCTCAGCATCCAAACAATGCCTGTGTGTATATAAGATCAATTTTGACTTTCAATTTAATGTTCTTTATTCCTCTAGGCTTCATCAGAATGCAAGCCTTTTCTATTTGGGTTAATTTCATACTTATAATTTCACAAAATTTCATTATTCTGGTTATGTTTTTTATTTTTTAGATCAGTTCTACTAAATTTTGTGTTATGATAACAGAAAAATTTATATTGTTGCTTCACATAAGTTTAAAACCCAATGTGACTGAAGGGAAAAAAACTAAAGACATAACAATACATTACAAAGAGAAACACAGAGAGGACAAAAAGAGAAAACCCATTCCTCTGCTTTTTCTTTTTCTCCTTTTATCATTTTTTAAAAACAATCTATATTTTTCATTTTACATAACAATCCCAGTTCCTACTCTATCCTCTCCTCCTATTACCTCTAACTTCCCCCCACACCCTAACCCCAACCACTGCTTTGAGAGGGTAAAGCATGTTGCTATGAGGAAGGTCCAAGGCCCTCTCAACTATATTTTGGCTGAGCAAGGTATCCATAAGAAGAGGATGGGTTCTAAAAAGACAGTACAAGCAGTAGGAATAATTTCTGGTGCCACAGTCTGGCCTAGACATACAACTATCACCCACATTCAGAGGGTTTAGTTTGGTCCTATGTTTGTTTCTTTCCTGTCTAGCCAGAGTTGACGAGCTGCTATTAGCTCAGGCAAACTGTTTCAGTGGGTGTCCCCATCATGGTATTGACCTCTTTGCTCATATTCTTACTCCTCCCACTATTCAACTAG
Source organism: Dicrostonyx torquatus (assembly GCA_028555095.1). Taxonomy (NCBI): domain Eukaryota; kingdom Metazoa; phylum Chordata; class Mammalia; order Rodentia; family Cricetidae; genus Dicrostonyx; species Dicrostonyx torquatus. Next base: position 1,219,358 of record JAQHUG010000408.1, on the reverse strand, counting down.
ACTTTGGGAGCTGAGCCCATGGCTCTGATGTGGGTCTCTGCCTCTGTTTCCACCAGTTGCTGGATGAAGGTTCTATGTTGATATTTAAGATATTCATCAGTCTAACTACAGGGCAAGTCAAGACCGGGCCCCCTTTCCTCTATTGATTGAGGTCTTAGCTGTGGTCATCCTTGTGGATTCCTGGGAATTTCTCTAAAGCCAGGTTTTTTGCTAGCCCCATAATGGCTCCCTCAATCAAAATATTTCTTTTTTTTCTCACATCTCTGTCCTTCCTCCATATCAACTATACCATTCCCTCAAGTTCTCCTCCGTGCTCTCCTTCTCCCCTCCTCCACACATTCCCCTCTCCCTTACCCCAAACCTCATGCCCCCATATTTTTTTCAGGAGATCTTGTGTGTTTTCTCATCCCAGGGGATCAATATATGTTCTTTAAAGTTTCACCTTGTTCCTTAGCTTCTCTAAGGTCACAGACTATAGGCTTGTTATTCTTTGGTTTATAGCTAGTATCCACTTATGCATGAGTACATACCATCTTCATCTTTCTGGGTCTGGGTTACCCCACTCAAGATGGTTTTTTCTAGTTCCATTCATTTGCATACAAATTTCAAAATGTCCTTGTGTTTTGCTGCTGAGTAGTAGTCCATTGTGTAAATGTACCATATTTTCTTTATCCATTTTTCGGTTGAGGGGCATCTAGGTTGTTTCCAGGTTCTGACTGTTACAAATAATGCTGCTATGAACATGGTTGAACAAATGTCCTTGTAGTATGATTGAGCATCGTTTGTGTACATGTCCAAGAATGGTATTGCTGGGTCCTGAGGTAAGTTGATTCCCAATTTTCTGAGAAATTGCCATACAGATTTCCAGAATGGTTGTACAAGTTTGCATTCCCACCAGCAATGGAGTAGTACCCCACTTCACATCCTCTTCACCATAAGCTATCATTGGTGTTTTTGAGCTTAACCATTCTGACTGGTGTAAGATGGTATCACAGAGTTGTTTTGATTTGCATTTCCTTAACGGTAAAATATGTTGAACATTTCCTTAAGTGTCTTTCGGCCATTTGAGATTTTTCTGTTGAGAATTCTCTGTTTAGTTCTGTACCCCATATTTTATTGAATTGTTTGGAATTTTGATGTCTAATTTCTTGAGCTTTTCTATTTTATCTATTTGGTCACACGACTGCTAAATGTTCATTATGTTCTAAATTTTTTGTTAAATACTAAGGAGTTTGATGAAAATGAGAGAAGCAGCTCTTGTTGTATTGAAGCCTATATTTCATGAAATAATGGTGATTAATAACCATGCTCCTGAAAGAAGCAATGGTCTTCTTTGTATAGATCATTAGTTTTATTCTAGCTAGTAAAATACTCAATTGAGACCAATTTTCCGAGATTTCTTAATCTTTTTGTATCCTCTAATGTTTTTTTTAGAATCTCTCATATCTGATTTTAACTAAATCCGTATATATGACATTAAAAGTAAAAATATATATATTCTCTGTGTTTCAGAGATGAGTTACCCTGTTAGGTTAAAGTAATTTTACAGTAGCTTTTAGTAAAATCTTATTACTTGAAAAAATTAATTCATATATATATGGAAAAACATACTGAACTCCTATTTAGATAAACACACCTTTGCAACTTATTATTGGAAGCAAGTATGTCCATACACATGTGCACACCACACACACACACACACACACACACACACACACACACATCCTGTGACTGGCTCTTACAAACACATCACCATTCAGTTGTGCTGTTTATGACAAAGGGACTTAAGTTAGATGCTCATTGGTCATAATATGTCCAAAGGAAAACCATTTAAAAAATGTGCTTGCAGCTCTAACAATCCAAGAGTATCCCATGAATTTTTGGATAAATCTAATAACTAAAATAAAGTAGAATTATTGTCACTCTATCAAGCTCTGTGTGTTTATTGTTTTGCATTCCCTGTTCTTAATTTGTCACCCATCTGTCCACAGTCACAATCTGTAATATCTTGATCACTGTCAATTCTCTCCCTCTCTCTACTCAACAATCTTTCCTTAAGCATTCCCAAAATGGAATCAGCTTTCTCTTCTCTTTTCCTAGTTTTTTGCTATCGCATACTTCAGCTTGTTCCTATTTGCACTGATTGCTTAATGCCTGCCTGATTGGTTTATGCCTTTACAAAAATCAAGACACAATTACAAATCTGATGATCTCCTTAAGTTGCCTGCCATTTCCAATGAGCTCTCAGTAACAAGAGAGGAGGATCTAAAATATTCCTATGCAATACCATTCTCCTTCTACCTTCTGCCTGCTTCCATGACACAAATCTCCCCAGCTCCATTTGCCCTCTGATTCAAACCTGGGGGGAGGGTTTAAACTCCTGCTGCTGTCTGGTTTTGAAGCTGAAATTGTGTCAGGTGTTTATAAGCCTCTATATCTTCCTCCCTACTCTAGCTCCAGTAGTTCCAACAGATTTAAGGCTTGTAATCCCAAAAATATTTACCATTTGTCCTTTACAGAAGAATTTCTTGTTCCCCCTATTCATATAAATAATATGTGATACTATTGTACTTACTACCTCTCCCTTTCAGTTCAAGGTAGGAAGTTATGTACCCAGAATCCTTCCTTTCCTCAAAATATGTTATACAATTTTACTTCAATGCTCCTATCTTCAGAAAAACTTCTCTTTATTAGAACTGGTATTAACACCCCATCTCTGAGTTCAGCCATAGTTCGTTCATTGACTCATTATGTATTTATATTTTTAAAACTCCACATTCAAGTTCACTTATGTACTTTCTCCTGTTGCACGTCAGTACAGACACAGCATCGATTGTAGATTTTATGGCCAATTACAATTAACGAATTAGCATGAGTTTGCAGGCAAGTGTCAAGAATCCCAGTACAGTGAAACCTACTCTTCTAAGATTCTTCAAAATTCAGGTATTAATACTTGATTGGGCTTTTGAATTTATAAGTAGGTTGTGTTCATTGTTGTTACTTTAACTTGAAAGTCAGTGTTTGAAGAAAACAATTTTCTATAATAGGTTAGAGAAGCTATCTGTGTAGTTAATATCTAAGATTAAGAGTCAAAGAAATAGTAATAACGATATAAACTAAAAACACCAAAACCATTAAATAGGACATTCAATATATATCAAACAATTGAAGGAACACTTCATGGCTACTAACAGCATTTTTTAACATTAGGAATATTTTTCTGTGTTTTTTGTTGATATTATTTATTTGGTTAGAATTCATAGAAATAGTCTCATTTCATTTTTCTTATATACTTTGATTTTGCCATTGGCACTCTGCTTGATATTATTAAAGCATGACAATGGTTTATGTGTGTATTTTTGTATTGATATACATATCTTATATACTGATACATTTGTATAACACTGAATCTAAAATGTATTATTGAAATACTCCAATTAAAGTTCTTTTCTCTGAGTGAAGACTGAAGCCATTATTCTCACTCATACAGGGGCTATAAAGATTTGTACATCACTAGTAGATATTTAAATGTATTTAAAATTGTAAATTCAATTAAATGTAAAATTTAACAATGCTTTTAGTGTTAAAATTAACTAAAATGATAGAAATTGGAGGTGATAGAACACAAAGTACTATTATTAAAGCAATATTTCTAAAAGTAATGTACATATCTGTAAATGACCACTGTAAGAATTTATAACAGGTGATCCTTATGTGTATTTCTTCCTCCAGGCCAGACATAAGCACTGAATTATAGCAACTGCACTTATCCACAGAATATCTCATGTGATCAGATCTATTAATATTCCCTAATATGACACTTTCCAATGGTAGATATTTGTGAGTCCCTAATAATGGATATGGGTTTTCTCACTGGTGTTGTTTTCTGAGAGTCACCATGATCCTGAAAATAACCCTAAAAAATTCACTAGCTCACGACACAGGACTTAGACAGAATCTTTCTTTTAATCTGTGCATGTCTTCTCTATTAGTGCTGAAAAGACACATCTTTATATTTCCCTAGGAAAAATCATGCCACATCTGGCTATGCCCTTAACAGATAGGGCCATGCTGAGTGACTAGAGGCCTCACACTGTCTTGCAGGTTGTTGATCTCTTGGCCTTTAGTTAAACCGAATATACATTATTTCATGCCAACCCCTAAAGAATCTGGGCAATGGCAATCATAAGAAAGTATGCTATATTTACAATATATATATTCTCTTTCCTGTAGGAAAATATACTACAGGTAGACATACTGTTGGGATATACTTTGCATATCACCATTGCAGAGTTTTGCCTAAGAGGATGAGCTATAGAGGCAGTAATGTGTAGTCTGGTGAAACTGTAGAGATATAGTTTATTACTTATGCATAACAGATTTTATTGCAAATTGGGGCTGTTAAAGAAACCAAAAGGTTATTCTGAATTACTGCAGATTAAAGAGAAGTAAATGTGGTGGTGTCCTCTTCATCTTTGTTCTTTTTTCTGAACAACTAATGCAAGAGTTGGAACCTTTGAATTATGTAATGTACCTAGTTAACTCTTCACTGCTTTCTTAGCTGCTAAGTCCCAAAACAAATTTACATTTACTTGAAACACATACCAGTAGGCCTTTATGGATCCTGTCTATCTTCTATTATACAGTTTACATCATAGAGATGATATAGCACCAATTTCTGTGTGCATTACAGATTTACAAAAGGGTCTAAAAGTAGTCAAGGAGCAATGAAAGTGGTTAAAGGTAATCTGTATGGAAAGGAAGGGAGAAGTTTGCTTAAAATCCATAAAGTTACTGAGTAAAAATTCAAATGTCAGCATAGACTACCTCTCCATGAATTGTTGGCCCCTCATTGACAATATTTATAAATTGCTGTGGGATATAGGAGGGATCTTCTGTATTTCTTTGCTTTCATTGGTTAAATAAAGACTCTGCCTGGCCTGTAAGATAGGACACAGACCTTCGGTGGGTGGAGTAGACAGAATGGAAGGTGATGAAAGAGAAGGAAGTGGGCAGATGCCATGATCCTCCAGCCCAGATGGATGCAGGTTAGAATCTTCTGATAAGTCACCACCTCGTGGGGACACACAGACTTTTAGAATGGGTTGAAATCAGATGTAAAAGTTAGCCAAGCAAAGGCTAGAGATAATGGGCAAGGAAGTATTTAAATTAATATAATTGTCATGTGGTTATTTCAGGCATAAGCTAGCTGGCAGCCAAGAGCTAGGAGGGAAGGAACTAAAGGGCCCCGCATTTCTCTCAGGTGCTGGGAATACAGCAGCTGCACCTATTTGCAACAGCTGTGTTTAGTGGGAGGTTTAGAATTTCCCATATTATACCAAGATCTAATTATAAGCTTTCACAGTTGGGTAGAAAGGTGAACATATATCTTTATATATCTTTATATCTTTATATCTATATATATCTTTAGCAAGTTTTCTACAGTAAAGTAGTTTCATAACACAACAAAATAGATCTATAAAATTCAAGGCAGCAAGATTGGATAGATGTGCTCGAGAATCTTGATATCATCTCCACCTGATAGGCTAACAGAATGACTCGTGATATTCATTAAAGAGAAATTCTGTCTCATTATATAAAAACTATGCAAAGGCTTTGCCTAAGGCAAATGAAAACCAAAGTGACATTTTGCCCATCTATCTCAAGTTCTTCCTCAAATTCTTTCAAAAATAATATTTTGTATCAACATGATCTAAGGATGTGGGGTTATACCATGTATGAATGGCCTTATGATTCTCCAGATTTCCTCAATGTCTGCTGTTAAGTGCCCTTTTTATTTCTGACTTTGTTTGGATATTTTCTCTCTGCCTTTATTTAATTTGGATAGTTTAATTTGGAGTTTGTCTAGTGGATTGTCTCAAAGAAGCAACTCTTTGTTTCATTATCTATTTGTATTCTATTTTTCTCTTCATTTCTGTTTTATTGATATCTGCTTTCAGTCTGATTATTTACTAAATCCCTAGAGTTAGAGATTTCCTTTAGTTCCTCCTGTAGGTTGGAATTGTAGATATTAACTGCATAAATCTAACTTAAAATTGACTTTTTCACTAAATAACTTGTTTTCGCCAACTATGGTGATTGAAAGTTTTTTGGGTGTAATAGTCTTGGCTGATATTCATGGTCTCTTAGAGTCCACAAGATATCTGCCCAGGTGATATGATATATCCTTCTGTATATGTTTTGCTATTATTGGTTACTGGATAGAGGTGTTCTGGTCAATGTCTTACCAGAGTACAGCCTTGCAAGAAATTCAAGCAGAGATATATAGAGTAGGAAGTGGCAGAGAGATGCCATGCAGCCACCAAAGGAGAAAGATATCCAGGAAAATTACCAGTAAGCCACAAGCCTTGTGGTAAAATATAAAATAATATGAATAGGCTAATTTTGGAGTAGGAGGGTTCTTCTGTATTTCTATGCTTTGATTGGTTAAATAAAAAGGATGCCTGGCCTGTAAGATAGGACATGGCCCTTAGGTGGGTGGAGTAGACAGAACGGAAGGCGGTGAGAGAGAAAGGAAGTGGCCAGTCGCCATGAGGCTCCCGCTGCAGATGGATGTACCTTAGAACCGTCTGGTAAGTCACCACCTTGTGGTGACATATAGACTTTTATAATGGGTTAGTTTAGATGTGAGAGCTAGCCAAGAAAAGGCTGGA
>JAQHUG010000408.1:1184861-1198705 GCA_028555095.1 Dicrostonyx torquatus | reverse complement strand
AAAAATAGTTCCAAAGAACATCTATTGTGCTTATTTTGCATTGCAACTATGAACTACAGTTTACACCCATAACTTTATTATCAAATTGTCTCATTACATTTGATTTTGAGACACTGACATTAAACACAATGGGAAGACAGAAATTTATTTTAAAGGCTGATCTTATTAAGATAACTATGTCTTGTAATTGACTTGAAGAAGTACTTTATATCTGGAATGATGGAAGATTTAGGAAGAACTTAACACCAGGACAGCTAAGACTATTACACAGAGAAACTGTCTCAAAAACAAAAAACTACTTAGGGAGCTAGTGTGATCCATACTTTGCTGGAAAGAAAGGAGGAGTTATGAAGAAATAAATGAACTTAAGCATAGACAAGAATGTCTTTAAAATAAGAGTCTTACCTGAGTGGTTTGGGGCAAAGCTCAAACAGCCAAGGCAAGGCTCTCTGTCCCCCAATAGAAAGGTAAGGTTGAAATGGCAACAGTGGGCTCTTTTCTAGGGGTTCCATGGAAAGAGCTGGAAGAAGGAGGAGAGATGAAGAATGATGTAAATACCATACTCACTTATTAAATTCTGTGAAAAGTAATTAAAATAGCTAAAAATCAGAGAAAGGTGTTTTACTTGATGCTGCCTCATAGGAAAGAGGAACAAATAAAAAGTTTCAGTACCCTCTGAGTTCATCTTCAGGATGATGACACAAAGTTTTTGATCAATTTATCTGTCTGCTTGTCTATTCTGTATTTACATATTTATTTTTGTTTTGCAAGGCTGTGTTTCTCTGTGTAGCCCTGGCTGTCCTGGAACTACTAATTTTGTAGACCAGGATAGTCTCAAACTCAGAGATGCATCTGCCTCGGCCTCCCATGTGCTGAGATTAAAGGTGTGTGCCGCTCCATCCAGTGATGACATGAAGTTTAAACTACTGAATCTTAACAGAAACTGAAATAGACCTGTGCAATATACAGTTAAGGTGAAATGAGATTTACCTGTAGTGAGCTGATAACTGCCAGTGGAGCACTGAATCAATCCATCACACTATGAATATGGTGCTCAGAGCACTGGACAGGGCAGATTGTGCAGCTTATAAAAAAAGGAGCTCAGGACATTTATGCTACTTCACCTTTTTGTGTCAATGTCTCTTTTTGGCTTATACCGTGCTGGGCACTAGATTAACTGACACTGGAAGAATAATCAGAAATTGCCTTACAGTTACATTACAATCACAGGCTGATGTGAGAGTCAAAGAAACAGTTTCTAAAGAACAACCCTACAGATGTGGTGTGGTGGTCATTGCTCTGTAGTAAGGAGGACTTAGAGAATAAATGGTCAAATGTTAGAGAGTACATCAGGGTAGTGCCAAATACAAGTCTAGAAAAGATAGGAAGTTTAAAATAACTAAGTAAGGATAGTTAGGAATGGGCATAAAGATAGGCATTAAATTGGGTGGAAATGTAAATATTTTAGCTGGATATTAACCTATACCGAGGTTAACATCCCTTGAAGTAGAATTCCTTAGTAATCACAAGAGTGACTTACTCTCAGCAACTTCCATTACCATCTTCCCAAGTACATGCTCAGGTGCTCATAACTGAGCAGCCTTTGTGGTAGTACTGGAGGCTTTTCATGGGTCCAATAGTATGTTTATTTTTCACCAATACTTCTACAAGTGCTGCAAGGCTGAAACTTTGTTTCTCATTAGCAAAGTCAAAAAATGAAACTCTTACTCTGATTACATCATAAGAAAAATTCCCCAGCCACTTACAAATAAGGCAATCACAGTCTACATTTGCCAAACCATAGCGTGTGCTCATAAGCAGTGCTGTGTTTTCTATAGATGTGGCTGAGCACCCATATACACACTGATGATGACTACAAGCCTCCCCTGTAGGTCAGTACCCTGGTGTGTCAATGACTTACTGGTCTTCTACTACACCTTGAGAAGTCTTTCAGGAGGATTTTATCAGGCCAAAATAAAAGACTCAATAAATTTTTAAAAAGTACTCATAATTTTTCAATATTCAATGATTATCAGGAGTTGAGGGTTGGAGACTCCACCTTCCTGGCTTCTTGAGGCATGGTATTTATTCAAAGTGCATCCACAACCTAAAAGTGAACTGTGTTGACTCCTCTGATACCTGTGGTGTTTTCAGCTTTTGCCTTTCAAGTTTGCATGCCATCTTTATCAAGACTGAGTGAAGCCCAAAGATCCACATGGTAATGAGATTATTGAAAATATTCCTCTCTACTGCTGGCATTAAGGCATGAAGCACCACTGCCCAGCCTCTACGCTAACTAGTGCGGCTACTGGGATTGGAGATGTGCACCATCACTGCCTGTATGGCTGACTAGTGTGACTGCTGGGATTGGAGATGTGCACCATCACTGACTGACTGTATGGCTGACTAGTGTGGCTGCTGGGATTGGAGATGTGCACCATCACTGCCTGACTTTATGGCTGACTAGTGTGATCAGCTTTGCACTCTGATCTTCAGACAAGCTTGTTTGTTAGACGATAAACAAAATATCACTATAATAAATGTATACAAGGCTTCTTTATCATGTTCTCTTCTACTCTCCATTCCAACTTCTCCCAAGGCCCCAATGTATTTCCATTAAGACTTGTTATCATCATCATCATCATCATCATCATCATTATTATTATTATTATTATTATTATTATTATTATTATTACTCTTTTTATAACCCACTGAGTCTAATTTATGCTTCTTATATGTTCACAGACATGAATCTATCCATTGGAGCATATGTAACCAGAAATAGGCCATGTCCCTGAGAGATAAATGACTCTACAACCTAAGAAGCCCTCAATTGCTTCTCCACTGGGGTGTAGCCTTGTGAGCCTCCTCCCATATCTATGATGAAATTTTGTTGAGCTGTATCTAGTGCAGATCTTGCAGTTTTCAAATCATCTGTGAGTTCATGAGTGCAACAGTGATATCAAATCCAGAAGACAACATTTTACATCACTCCTCTCCATTCTCCAATGCTGACACTACTCTTCCCCCTCTTCAGTGATGTTCTGTGAACTTGAAAGTAGGAAAGTTGATGTACATGCCTTTTTTAGGGGTGGACCCTCAAAGTTACTTATTCTCAGCACTTTGATTTCCCATAAAACCTTTGCTTTAATGGCTGCCCACAACAAAAACAACAGAAATATCTTCTCTGACAAAGGTTAATAATGACACAGACATGGATGTACAATTTGTCAGACAGGCTACATAATTCTCTCAAACAGCTTAGTATGTCATCCTTGCTCTTGGTGGCCAATCATATCTAGGTAATATAACTTTATTTCTGAAAGGACATAGAGAAAGCAATCTTAAACTGACTGGGGAGCTTCATTCTTTCTGGCCAGCTTACATGGAACCAAGCTGTGCTATTCAGGCTTCTGTGAAGGAAAACACATGAAGAGTCTTATACAGCACTGGAATTTATGATGCAACATCAGCATGCCAAGCAATATGTGACAGTGGCATGGCACTTGTTGGTGCAACCAATCACATTATGATATGATTTGAAGCCAATTATACAAGAGACAATTTATGCTGATACTGCAAACTGTGTTATTCTTGTAGCCACAAGAATAATTGAACATGTTGATCACAGTGCACATGACAGTATTCTAGAGATGAAAGTGTGTATAGAAAGTCTAACTATCCAACCTTTCAGGCCTAGAAAATTGAAAATTTTGCCTCAAGTTATAGATTTACTTCAAGGAAGAAATGCACCAGACCACTGGCTTATTGATATTCCTCCCAAGACTCATCTTTGATATAAACAGCCTTATCATTAAGTATGTCTTCAGAAAGGAAATAAAAATGGAAAATTATGTCAATAAAATGCAGTCTCATTTAAAGACTGCCATACTATAGACATAACAGACATCGGGGAACCAAGAACCCTTAAAACCACTCAATATTTGGTTTTCTAATGTTGTGTCAACAACATTTTTCATAACTACTGGATTGTATCTGACGCTGACAAAGTCAAGTGACATAAACTGCTAAGAAGTGGTAAGAAAATGAACCATTTCATCACAAATGTCACTGTACTTTAAGAGAACATGGGATGGAAAAAAAACAGAGCAACTTATATCACATGGTAGTTGCTAATGTGGGGTTTCAGGGATGGCAGTGAAATCTCACCAGAAGGTCTAAGATGTTTCAACAGAGCACCTAGGAGTTAGAAGGCTCTGAGGAAGCATAAGGCAGAAGGAAGCTGAGGGCCTAGTGAGAGACTGAAAAAGAGTTGTTTGTTTAGGTAATTTCCCCATATCTGACTGTCCTTAGGCTGAGAGGAAGATGGCTACTGGAAGTGACCTATATGAACATGATTCTAGACAGGGCTGATTCTTATTTGAGAGTCATTAACAGATCCAAAGGTGAAGCTAGAACTTGTATAGAAATAAGACACCTTCTTAAAGCACAGTCCAGCTTTAAATTGAAACATCTTTCCACTGTCCTGTACATAAGCTCCATTTCTGATGTCAGTCCAGTTTTAAGCATACACTGTTTCAGGTAGCATATAACATTCAAGTCAGAGAAAGTTTTTCCTTATTGGATATATTTTATTTTCTCTCTCAATTGACCGCTCCCAGACTTCCACTGCAACTCTTTGATAACTATAGTTGTTCTCTCTGTCTCTCTTTCATTTTCACTAGGTCCAATATTCTTGACCTTTACCACAAAATTTAAAGACTAATGTTTGTTTTATGTGAATGCGTATTGTACCTGCATGTTTGAACAAGTACCGCATGCATACCTGGTTTCTGTAGAGGCCAAAGGAAGGTGTCAAAATCCAAAACCCTTGGAAATGAAGTTACAGGTGTTTGAGAGAATCTATACTGCTGCTGGGAACTGAACCCACATGCTCTGAACAAATAGCAATTTCTCTTAAACTCTGGACCATTTTTCTAGTGCCTACTGCAACATGTAAATGCCACCCTATGCAGGAACCCATCCTGTGAAACATTCTGTTACTCCTTAGTATTCTTCTAATATTGAACTATAACCTAGCGTTAAGTAGCTGCACATGCTATTCTGCTCTGTGTGGCTGTCTATATATGTGTTTGTGAATGAGCAGTGGTAGCTAAGACACTTATTGGCAAAGACTCTTGACTCATGTATTATAACTTTTGGTTCTCTGAGTAGTAGAGTTTGAAAGGACCCAACCAATCCTGCCTAGAAGGATAGATAATAAAAAACTGCAGAATCTGACAAACAGGTTTGACCAACAGGTTCTTCCTTTCCCAGCTGCTCAGGAGGATAGCAATTATCAGGACCAGTTGCAGTCTTCTAGCCAGATGGTTATCAGATACAGTGGTTATCAAACCCGTAGCAGCAAATGATTATCTATTGAATTGTAAACTGAGTCACGGGGGGGGGGCGATAGGCAGGATGTCAGGTATCTGTAGTCAGCAGGAAATCAAGTAGTCTGCTGAATGTCATGTACTCAAAGATGGGCTGAACTATGCTAACTAGGTTCTGGGTTGAACTCTGGTTTGTATGTCTGGACCAGTCACAATTGTTCTGGTACCCCATTTCCATATTCATGGAAAACTTGTGATTTTTGTCTATAAAATCTTGCTTGCCTGGATACTCGGGGTGCTTAGCTATCCCTAAGCTTTGTGCCCGCTTGCAATTGTGAAATAAACCACCTCATGCGTTTGCATCTGATGGCCTGGTTATTGAGTCTGGGGGCTCCTTGGTGTGAAGACCACTTTTGAGGTCTTTCAAGTTGAGGATTTTAAGTGCATTTCGTTAGGAAAAGACTTCCTATTGAGTGAAGTGTTTGGGATGGTAAGTAATTGACTCTAATTTCGCCAGAAATAAATGAAAGATACAAATACAAATCCATTTGGCTCTTAGTAATTGTGATTTTAATAGTTAACCCGTTAAAATACCCACTTTCCAATCTTAAAAGTTGTACACACAGTCTCATTTGGCACTCCACAGTGATCCTCATTAATAACTGTGGTTGTTATCCTTTCATTGTTAGAAATATTACCTAAAGTTGGCTAAATGACCTATTTATGAAGAGATTTATTTTTCTTAGAAATCAGAATTCACAAATCAACTAACTCTAAAACACCAAACTAAACTACCACATTCCAAATATCGTATTCTTTTTGCTTTTTGGACAGATGCTAAAGCTACTGGGTAAGCTCAGAGGTCATATATAAAAGTATATGCCATTTTATTATATAGTATATAATACACAAACTCCCCACTTCATAATAGAGAAACCTCTGTTTGGGAAGGGCCAAGAAACTTACTAATGTGGATGGAGTCCTGAGAAAACCCTACACTAAATTATTTTGACTTGCCTTGTTTCCAGAAACTGTCACTAGTTTCATGTCACAGATAAATCAGTTGGAACAAAGAAAATCAAAATCCCCTGGATGTCCAGAGCTAACAGACCTCAGATATTATATTAATCAAGTTCTGCAACTCAAGAGTTAACAGACCTCAGATACTATACTTGAATCAAGTTCTGTGATTCTCTACCTAAGCTATCTCTTCAGTATCAAATAGTTAGAAAGGATAATAAGATATGACATGGGGTAGGGGAAAGAGTGAGTCTATGAATCATAGAAGTGGGAGGAACAGCAGTGAATAGAAAGCAGCAAGTAAGATACGTGGCAAATATCAGCTGCACAAGCCCTTCCTGAGAGGTAACAAATATAATAGGAAATTCTCATAATAACGTTCAGGGCACAGGAGGGATATTTGATATTTTTCTTTACAGACACACACTTATGGTTTCCTTTAGAGATCAGACATGCTTCAGGAAACACTCACTAAAACATTGATGCCAACACTGAGCATTAAATTCTCCCCCTTTCATAGATGCTCGCATTATTCTGCTTTGTTCTTTTTCTTGGGACATACAGGGATATGCGCAAACTCATTACCTTTCAATAACAAACACAAGAGTTATACAAATACTTCAACAAATGACTTTCTAGATGATTATATAATTCCTTTAGGGGTTACATGGGAAAACCCCTGTCTATTTGATTTACAAATGCAGATGGTTAGTAATTCTTGAATTGTTATTGATGTCTCCTAACGTCTTTCTCAGAACCCTTAAAGAGATGTGCATAATTCTTTAAGACATAATATTACACTTAGGAATTGCTCTAAAAGATCATCAATCTTTTGTGTGCGACTTTGAGCACTCAGCTAGTGTTAAATAAACCATGACGAGAAATGAAATTCAAAATACGTTGAGTGATTTCTGCAAAATGCTCTCCATTTGCCAATTATGTCCTTCCATAATTCATTTTATCAGCTACTCATTATTCTTGGCTAAAAATACAGTTATGACAAATAGTGTATCTCAGAGGAAATTTCATGATCAATATGCTTCAGCCAAACCCTTGCTTATATTTCATAGTTGGTGAAAATAATATTGTGAGTGATGGCGGTGACTTTATTTGCCATTGCTGATGAATTTCACTTTCAGGAATATAAATATAACAAAGAGGGCTATCAAAGCCAAGCACCATGCATCAAAAAACAAAGTCACAGCTGCTAAGTATAGCATGGACTTCCACTGAGAAGGAAGGTATTCAGGGAAGTAACTCTTATTTTTATGCAATTCATAGTAAAAAAAAAAAAAAAAAAAAAACCATAAAATCTGAGAAGCAGGAAGAGAAACTGTACTGGTTGCCTCCCACCCTCAAGAAGTTACTGATAAACCTTCAAAGGCTTACAATGTAAATCAAAAGACCTTTATCCTGTGCTTTCTGGGTGATATAAAGAAAGTATGGAACTATTTTCAGATATTTAGATCTTGGGTCTTAGACTTTATTTATCTTGGGAAAAATCATAACGTCACTTTAATTTTCTCAATGTAACTTTTCCTTGATAATGACCCATATAACAAATAAGATAATTTTCTAAAATAATTATATGTGAAAGCTATTCAAATATAAAGTCATTTTTATTATGACATATTCTCCCAAAAATAGTATTTTTGTAACAGTGAAATAAGATTAGAATTAAAACAATGTATTATTTATGTACATAAGTTATTAAATAAAATGTATTAATAAAGTTTATGCATTAAACATATATATATATAAATTAATAGATTCATGAAATTAATTAACAGCAATTTATATATCTTCATATTTCATTCTTTTTAAGCAACATACAGTAAGGACTGGTGTTTGAGATATGTGTCTCCCATCTTATTCTTTTTCTATGATGTTTTCAGGAGTTGTTTTGACACCGAAGTTTAGCAGCTGCTGAGGACTGTGATTCTCTCTGTCCCCTCTTTTTATAATTGATGGTATCCCAGTTCTTTTATTCCACAGCAGGAACATTTCGATCAGATTATAAACCTTCTAGAATTTTTAGAGAGGAGCTTGTGTGAAAATGGTTGTGAGAGCAGAAGATGCCAGAATAGAAAGTTTTCTCAAAGGAGGAATCAGTCATGGGTTAGTGTGAAAATGAGGACTACTGAGTGTCAGTACAGTCGGAACACATTTTCTGTGTCCATCATGAGAGTAACAGAGCAGTATATTCCACAAGCAAACCTCCTTCCTTGTCTCTTCAGTAATCGAGAATTCTCAGAGTGGGGTAATGAGCTGGGCAGAGCCTTCCTTGGAGAGATTCATGAAGGCTTGAGATTCAGGCTAAAAAGTATTAGCTAAAGACTGAAAGGGAATAAAGAAGGACTAAGAATTACATTTTCAGTTCCTTTATTTCTGTTACACACTGACTTTCTTCCCCATATCCCTTAGTTGACTAATATGAACTCTTATCTTATATACCGATGGTGGAGTTCATTGATTTCTATGATCCCCAACATTTGGGTATGAGTTTTAGAATCCATTAAGGCCATGTGAAAATCAGAAATCTAAAATGATTAACCACAATGGACAAACTGTTTTAAAGGCTTTCAAAAACCATTAAGTGAAAAATATTTTCCTCTAGTCAAGAGAATAAAATCTCTGGTGGAAACCTAACATTCCATTTTGGCAGCCCAATAACCCAATTAATATCTTTAATAACCCAATTAAAGATATTTAACACAAAACATGATTCTTTTTACTAAAGTGGATGAGATTATTTATTCTGGAGTCAAATATAAATAATGATCATGATTAGGAATACACAGTTAAATTACACCAACTTTCATGTTCCAACATGGATTTGGTTTCATGAAGTTTTTATAGGAATAAACAAAGTCATGAATACATTGGTAGAAACTTTAGTTAGGAAGCTGCAGCAAAGCCGAGAAAGTAGCTATCAACCTCATATATTATCTGATGACATTCTTAGACATTTGGTTGGTAGAATGTAAAGCTAATGCATTCCTAAAGGTTTTTATTTGCTAGTCACGTGACATTGTCTGCCACAGAGGTGAGGATTTAGGCGGGAAAGACAGCTCAAGAGAAATTATAGTTGGGCTTTAAAACTGCAACCCTCCAACCCCCCAAGTAACTGAAGCTCTGATCAGTCAATCAGCATTTGCAGAAACACCTTCATTCCAGGAATTCCTGTCCATAGAAACCACCCCTGAAAACCCAGAAAAGACAGACTTCCCTCAGGCTGAGTTAAAGGAACAGGTGGGATAACTAACTACCCTTTTGATGAGGCAATATCACTTTTCTTCACAGAATTCCTATCCCTGAGACCTGACTCAAAGAGATTCAGAAAGACACAACCGTCTTTTTTTTCTGTCTTTTTCTTTCATATTTTAGCCAGAACCTAAGCTGTTGTACCTCGTACTCTGGCTTTCTCCAAAATGCTCATCTGCATTCTCTTATTTTTTTCCATTTTTTTTATACTAACCACAGTTTCTCCTCCCCGCCCTCCTCCCTCACAAATGATAAGGCCTCCCATGGAGAGTCAACAAAGCCTGGCACATCCATTTGAGGCAGAACAAGACCTGCCCAAACCCATCTTCCCACCCTCTATCGCCTGCTTCATGGCTGAACAAGGCATCCCACCTTTTGAAATGGGCTTCAAAATACCAGTTCACGCACTAGGGATACATCTTGGTCTCACAGCCAGGGGGTTCACAAGCAGAACAGACTACGAAACTCTCACCCACATGCAAAGTGCCTGCTTTGGTATCATGCAGGAGCCCCAGCTGTCGGACTAGAGTCTGTGAGCTTTCTCAAGTTTGGGTTAACTGTCTTTGTGGGTTTTCCCATAATGATCATGATCCTTCTTGCTCATATAATCCTCAAATGTTTAGAAATATAATGATCTGATTTCATTTTTGCTTAGAAGGGGTAAGATTAAGAGATATGCTACCAAATATGATGACTATGGTTAGTAACAGAGAACTGCGTTCTTGGAAGTCCCAGAGAATAGATTCTGAGTATTCTCACACCCATCCTACATGCTACAGATATAAGGAGATACAGATGTTTAGGGGCTTGATTAGATATTTCATAGCATTCACATACTTTAAAAACATGAGCATGATAATAAGTCTAATTTTCATTTGTTAATTTAGATAAACTACTTAACAAGTAGTAGCTATGCAAATCTACAAACTCTCCTGACTTCAGTGAGCCTGTTTCCTTATTGGCAAAAGAAGGAAATAATAAGAGCATAACAATGCAAACCTTTCCTAGAAGCTAGATGGGAAAATGTCCTTAGCTGGCTATCTATCTTCTTCATTTCCTTACTCTATTCCAGAGTGCATTGCTTCCCCTTGAGAGACTACAGAGTTTAGGAGGGAGGGAGGGAATAAAGGAGGGAGTGAGAGAGAGTCAGTCAGGCAGTCAGAGAGGATCTGGCCTAAGATGCTTCTGGAAGTAGAATTCAGGGCTGCACTGCTCCTTTGGATCTTTCCTTCTTTCATCTGCTATGCACATCCCCCTTGGTCACTTTGCAGAGATTCTCCTCAGGGGCTTTGTCACCAGGGCCCTAGGAATAAGCCTTTATGCTAACCACCAATCACCTTTTGCCTCCCAGTTAGCTTAGACCAGAAAGTGTCTGAACTTCATTAACATCACATAGCATATTAAACTGTAAACCAAAGGTATATTTGCATATCATTTGGTGGTATTTATAAGCTTAATTTTTACATTTATCTCATTGTGTATATTCTTCATTCTAATGTTACTCACTTGGGCTTTCATTTATCACTCGGTTTTATAAATAGTGCTGTGATTGTCATCTTTGAATATAAACATTCATTGAGAATAGGAGGCTATCTGTAAACTTTATCTCTTAAGGAATCACTTAAGAACAATAATGTAAGTTTTCCAGTGCACTCTGTGTTTATTTATATTCAGTATTGAGTACTTCTTGGCATTTCAATACATATAGAATAGCCCTTGTATATACTAGGACAAGCTGTTAAGTCACACTACTGTTCCTACCATTTTAAACAGATTAGAAAAAATGGTGCTCAGAGAAGCTACAGGCTTAGCCAAAGTTATATTGCTGGGAAATATTGGAACCAGAATCCAAGTCTGTTGCAGTTTAATGTCCATGAATACACAGTATCACATAGGTGCAGCCTTGAATTGGAGGAAGGGATATTAAAATATAATCACTTATGAACACTGAAATACAGTGAAGTATTTACTTGTTACTAGATGGTCTCTGTGGGAGTTCCTCACAGGCTCTTCCTGAAAGACACTTTCTAGATTTAATCTTTACCTTAAAGAATCTAATGCTGAGACGCGAGTTGGTGGCAAACTCCTACAGTAAGATTTTTGAGGGGGAAAAAAAAAAGAGTACTTAGCCTTCAATTGTTGGATGTCTAAATAAACTCCTGCATGGGTATTATCACCCAGGGGAGGACACTGCTAAGATGCCGGAAAAATCCTCAGGGCAAAAACAAATAAAAAGAAATACAAGTTAAGGATGACAGACAATGCATTCTGCATCATTTGTCAAAATGCATATTAGCAATAGTTACATTACTTTCATGACAATTCACTCTAAAATGAAATCCATAAATAGCCACTGTTATTTGGTAAGCAATGGTAAGATCCAAGACTTTGAAGATCCAAGACATGAAGACTCTTGCTACATCAGAACCATAGAGAGGACTGCACAAAGCAACCATGAACACCTCCTGTTAATCCAAGGACCAAATCATCAGTGAAGCCACAGGAGCAATGGTGCCTTACAGAGAAGGTAGAACAGAAGCCCAGTGAAGGCAACCACAGTTCACCTTTCTGGTGCCAACACCTCACTGACCCACCTCAGAACTGAACACAACTCAAGCTAGACTTTTACTTAATCACAGCTTTGAAGCTACTCTCAGAAGTACAGTGCAGGAAAAACTGACCGTCTTCCATCTACTTACGGTAAAAAAGATGTAGAGTCCTGGACCATTTGTAGAGGTGCTACTTACAGTAACCAGTTCTGAAAAATCTTAAGTCCTTTTGTATGGTGAAAACAAGTAAAAATGACCTTCACTTTAAAGTGTTTAACTTAGTTTAATCAAATACAGTATAGCATTGGAAGCTTTCTTACAGAACATTTACCTTGAACTCAAATTTGCTTGCATAGATGTAGACCCCAAATATTGTCATTCCCTACTGCTACTGAGGCTAAATTTGCCAATAAGAGATTGGAGCTCAATCTACCTTCTTTGTATCCATGTTGCCTCTTTATAGTTAAAACCTCATTAGATTATGTCTTTTTTTCTTATCCTATCCTTGATACCAAAAATCAACACAAACACACACAATACATCATATTATATCATATTACATCACACAACTGTACTCAGTATCCAGTCATAGGATCCAAGAACTCTCTCCATCCTACTTTTTCTTTGCCACCCTCCCTTCTTATTCACTTATCCAAAAATGGTTCTCTAAATGTAGTTTTGTTTTCTTAGTTCAATTTCCAGCAGTGAGAAAAATTGGGAACCAATGAGAATACTATTCTAACTTCACATAAACAAAACTAAGCTTGGGAGAAGAAAGCCAAAATCAACTCCAGTGGAAATAGCGATGTGCTATTCTGTGACAGAGCTCTTCTAGGGTGGCAATATGGGACCAAATCCAGCACGTTTTCAGCACTACCTTATGTATATTTGAATGGGTCCAATGGATTGGTACAACAGCATCACATTTCTTCTTTGGCCTTGGTTTAAAGTCAAGAAAGGCAAACTTGGTGACAAAACCTTTGCATTTGTTCCAAGAAATTTGCAAGAAAGCCAGAGAACATATTCTTGGGATATAAAATCTTAAAACTGGTACACAAATGCAAAGACTCTGCAGAAATTAGGACTATTTGCTCTTTTTTGTTTATTTCTTCCCATTTTAATGAAAATAGTTTTCTCTCATACAATATATCATAATTATAGTTTCACCTCCCTCTACTCCTCTTGTTCATCCCCAACACACATACCATCTGGATCTGCTTCTTTTCTGTCTCTCATTAGAAAAGATGGATTTCTAAGAGAACATAAAAAATAAAACAAAAACCATTACGTTTGTTGGCCGAAGTTTTTGTCCTGCCTTGTTTCTGTCCTCCCACCGGGTCCCACAGCCATTTAGCCCCAAAGAAATCACACAGAAGTCTATATTAATGATAAACTGATTCGCCCTATAGCTCAGGCTTCTTTTAACTCTTACAACTTATATTAACCCATTATTCTTATCTATGTTAGCCACATGACTCAGTACTTTTTCAGTGGGGAAATCACATCTGTCTTCTTCTGTGGTTGGGACAGGACTGAGGAGGAATGGGCTTCCTCCTTCCCAGAATTCTCTTATTCTCATTGACCCACCTCTACTTCATGTCTGGTTGTTCCGCCTGTACTTTCTGCCTGGCTATTGGCCAATCAGTGTTTATTTAAAACATAATTGACAGAATATAGA
>JAQHUG010000408.1:1123430-1137412 GCA_028555095.1 Dicrostonyx torquatus | reverse complement strand
CTGCCTCTGCCTCCCGAGTGCTGGGATTAAAGGCATGCGCCACCACCACCCGGCGAGACTGGACTCTTGAAACACATGCACAGGCACACACTTATCCTTTCT
The DNA here is from genome assembly GCA_028555095.1 of Dicrostonyx torquatus. Lineage (NCBI taxonomy): Eukaryota > Metazoa > Chordata > Mammalia > Rodentia > Cricetidae > Dicrostonyx > Dicrostonyx torquatus. Next base: position 1,137,310 of record JAQHUG010000408.1, on the reverse strand, counting down.
CTCTTTCCCTCCCTTCATCCCTCCCCATCTTTCTCAACTGTCTGTTCATTGGCCTTAAAAACACTGCAAATTACCGGGTGGTGGTGGCGCACGCCTTTAATCCCAGCACTCGGGAGGCAGAGGCAGGTGGATCTCTGTGAGTTCGAGACCAGCCTGGGCTACAAGAGCTAGTTCCAGGACAGGCTTCAAAGCCACAGAGAAACCCTGTCTCGAAAAACCAAAAAAGAAAAACAAAAAAAAAAGAAAGAAAGAAAAACACTGCAAATTGTAGAAAATTATAAAAGATTTCTCAAATATCTTCATATTCTCAGAATTTTGAATAATTTGACAATTTGGAGTTTGCCATGTGTTAATACTATGGTTGTTTGATAACAGCATATACTTTTCTGATATTCATCTCAAGAAGTGAAATTTACATGGCTTTTTCACTTACTCAGCATCTCATAACATTAGTAACCTTGGTAAAATTAGCTATTATAATCTTAACCTCAATTCTTAATTTGTTCCTCGTTTTCTATGTGAACGTCACATTAACATATGTAAAAGATGTATACAATTAGAAGCCAAGGCTACAAAGTGAAATAAATGATGAAATGGCAGCTGTTGCAATCAACATTATGCAGTCTGCATGATGGAGGCACTGATAGGAAAATGCTTTCACAGTCGTGGTCCTAATTAATTTTAGGGATGAGACTATGAATCAGAGTCATATGCAACTGCAGAAGGTGGAACAGAAAATGTGTCTTCCCCAGAATAAATGTGTAGGACCATGAGTGCCTAAGGTATCCTGTTGTTAATTAATATGGATTCTTTTCAGACAACAATCTATGCCCTCAGCAAATGACATCTGACGTGGAAAAGTGTCTAAATCTTCACCGAATATATTGTTGTGACATTGCTTTAATTGACTTTCTGTTGCTGTGACAAAATGACATGACCAGAAACAACCACGGGAAGAAAAAGTTTATTTTAGCAAAAACTTCTAAAGGTATGCAGTCCATGAATGGCAGGAAAGTCAGGAGCAGGAAGCTGGCTGATCATTTCACCACATCAGGACCAGAGAAAAAGAAAAGAAAGAAAGGGAGACAATGAATTTTGAAAACTCACCTGAAATGGAAGGGTTTGTCTCCTCCAGCAAGGCTCCCCCTCCTGAAAGTTTCACGAACTTCCCCACACAGCTCCACTAGTTGGAGACCAAGTATTCCAGTACATGAGCCTATGGGGACATTTCTATTTCAATCCACCAGTGCATGACTGCCTTCCATAATTTGTATGGCTCATCACAAGTTTCACAAAGTTTTGATAAAGTTATTTCTGTGATCTAAACAGTACAAAAGGGCAATGTGGTAGCCAATCTTGGTGGTCACATCAATGCGCTAAACCTAGGAGATTCATAAAGCATATTAGAGTTGTGTCTGTGAGGGCATTTCCTGAAAAAAATAGTTCACAAGGGCTCTGACCTAATCTGAGCTTTAACTCATTGATGGAGTCTATTTTTATATTATTTGAGTAAGTGGTTCTGTGATGGGAATGGTCTTGCTGAGGAGAGGCCATCTCGTGGCTTAGCTCCCTCCTGTCCCTCATATCTCTACTGCCTGGCTGCTACTTCTCTTCTCCAATACTTCCGATATCATGATGCTTTTTCATTATGTGTACAGAATGAGTACAGTCAAGGGCAGTAAATCAAAACCACAAAGGCCATGCGGTGGAGATGTTCACCTTTAATTCCAGTTCTTGGGAGGTAGAGGCAAGCAGATATCTTTGAATTCTAGGTCAGTTTAGTCTACAGAGTTAGTTCCTGGATAGCTTGGACTGTTATACAGAGAAACCCTGTCTCAAAAAAAAAAAAACCAAAATAAATAAAAATAAAATGCAGTTTAAAATCCCCCACACAGAGCCTGCTTTCTGTTTTACACATATATTGTACCTCTCCTTCAGGGGTCCCTGGAGAAGAGGTCTTGGAAAGAGATCAACCATTAGAGGCAGTGGTTATCAGTAAGAAAACAGTCTTTGGGGCCCAGGATATGAATTTCCCATACTTGTGATAGCATGCACAATACCATGTGAGTAGGACCTAGGCATGCTTAAACCAGACCAAATTCCAACCTGAGAGTGGGATTGGACATGAGTTCTACCTCTAGCTCAGAATCTATTGAAAACTGTTATTTGATGGCAGGAGGACCACTTCCTCACTGAGTATGACTCCTGATAAATTTACCATTCTCCACAGGAAGGCAACAAATCCAGTTTATAGGCAGCATATTGGTCTTGATGGAGGGGTGAGGAGGCAGGGGAAGAACATAAAGTTGGGCTGGGAAAAGAAGAAGTGTAGTTCTGGAAAAAATATGATCAAAACATATTACAGGAAATTCATAATGAAATTAATAAAATATTTGTTAAAACACAACTGACACCATGACCCCAAATAAGTGATTTTTTCTCTTTGTGATAAACTTTGAGGTAGTTTGGTCACACTCACAAAAGATTGGTAATACTAGAGTAGTCCTGATGGCTGTTAAATTTATATACATAAATCTGTATCTATACCTGTTTTAGGGAGAGGCTGCTTGTTCACCCTGGCTGCCCACATAGCTTAGCCTGAAATAACCACACAGAAACTATATTGATTAAAACACTGCTTGGTCCACTTGCTCTAGCCTATTATTGGCTAGCTCTCACATCTTGATTTAACCCATTTCTATTAACCTGTATATCACCATGTGGTAGTGGCTTACTGGGAAAGATTCAGCATGTCTGACTTTGGCAGCTCCATGGCAGCTCTCTCTCACTCTGCTTTCTTCCTCCCAGAATTCAGTTCGATCTTCTCTGCCTACCTAAGTTCTGCCCCTATCAGGCCAAGGCACTTTCTTTATTCATTAGCCAATACAAGCAACCCATAGAAAGAAGGACCTCCTACACCATATACCATATATCTATCTGTCTGTCTGTCTGTCTAACTATCATTCTTGGCAGTTTTGAGATTTTTCTTCCATTTGAAATTTAGTGAAGACACATGCCTTTAGTGAAAAACTTGTTTTGCCTTATACACTAGGTCAGGTTCATGTACTGCTATGAGCCATGTGCTTTTCTGCAAAACCCTTTTCCTTTAGCAAAAGTGCCAGGTCAACCCTCTCAAGGCGTCCATTTCATCAGCCGACTGCTCTGAGAAGTTAAAGCAAGTATGTTGTTTGTTTGGTTTGGCAAGCTTAAAGAGCAGGACACTATATCAGCAGGAAGTTAAAACACAAGATTACTATTTTGTTACAATAAAGAGGGTTGCCTTTCATTGATAGCATTGTAAGTGAATTTTCTCTCTTATAAAAAAACTTTGGAGCTTCACATAGGAATGTATTGTGCCGCATGAGGATTCTTGAGCTATTAACTTTCATCTCTGTGGTTAGAGTGCAATTATTTCTGTTGTCTTTTTAACTCTGTTACCTTCACGGTAGCCCAAAGAGTCTCTCCTATTTTCTGACTACAAGTATCTGACTGTCAGGTGTGAGTGTAGAGTATCTGTCTTCAAACTTCTAGGGTAGCTCTAATTTTGACTTGAGTGAAGATAATGAAAACAATCCCTTATATCAGCACATTACACTAATCAATATAATAAATCTATTCTGAATAGCATTATGCTGAACAAAGTTATGATTAAATATGGTGCCTCATTTATATTCAACCTCAGGGGACACAAAACTTTTCATGTCTCAAAGGCTGTAGATAATTGAAGATTGTGTTTTGAATTTTATGTTTCTAGTTAATTTACATTTATTTTTCTATTTTTGAGAATTTAGTGCATGTATACAAAAATATAGTTTTACATATACCCTCCATTTCTCCCTCCAACTCCTTTCATTTCCTCCCAGTGTATCCTCACTGTAACTTCATGTCTTATTTTTTCATAGCCTACTTAGTCCCTTTAGTGTTGTCTGTGTATACATGGTTGTGAGATTACACACTAGAACATAGGACAACATCTTCAGTAGAGAATTAATGAATCTCTCTCTTCAGGCAAATTACCATTTACTACTAATAGCTCCTCAGAATGTGTCAGAATTTTGGTTGGTGGATCTTTTTCTGTTCTTGTGCATGTCACCAGAGCTACTGTGAATTCATGTTTGTAACCACGTAGCCATGAGCACAAGACAGCATTTCACAACGTTCATCTTCATTCTCTGGTTCCTATATTCCTTTACACTTCCAATTCCATAATGTTCCCTGAGATTTTATGGTAGGGATTTAATATATATAGATGTTTCATTACTTATCTATCTCCTGATTGACAGCTACCCACTACAAAAAGGCCTCTGTTCAAGGTCTATGTGGACAAGCATAAATTGATATAGAACAATTTGACAGTATGACCATTTAACAACATGGAAGTAGCAGGTTCTGTTTAGGCATTTAAAGGTGTAGACTTTTGTCTTGATCTCATCACCAGGCATGGAATTCCTTCCTGTGGAATAGGCTTTAAGTCCAATCAGAATGTCATGACTTACATAGCAATGTGACATTATTGCAACAATAGGCACATCTGGTAGAGCAGTTCTAGGTAAGATTAATGATGTCTTTTCACCCCAACAGCCTGCATATCACCTTCCAATACCATAAAATTTAACCAAGAAGGGGGAATTTTATTAGTTAGTTTGACATTTATTTCTTCATGTCCTGCAACTGAAGTGTGGTCTTAATAACATATAGTTATATGTTAATAACAAAAGTCTTAACATACAGATATGTGACAGCAATACTTTTTATTGTTTAGGAGACCTCTGTAGTCTTCCTGAGACTAATATGGTGGTACTCTAGGCCTTGTACTGATACTGATATTTTTATTTAACTCATATCTTCTGGGAATGAAATTATCTACCCATGCATGCAATTCTGTTCAAACTCATTTTTAAAGTTGTACTTCAAAATTAGCTTATTAATTAGTAAATTGAAATAAGGCACTTTTAATATTAGTTTGCTTTTTAAACATAAATCTCTCTGAGAATATTATTTATATTTTCTGTCAACTAAAGGAGTAAGAGGCATTAATAATTTTAACATAATAATTACTTTTGCATACCAGTTGCTGTCTTTGACATTCACCATCTCTACATTAGCGACTACTTATAGTTCCTTTACAGATGAATGCACTGGGAATGTTAAATAATGAGTATTCTAATAACAAAATGTCTGTTATTAAGTAAGTAACTTAGAAATACAAATTAATTTTTCATAGTCCCAAAGGGTGGGAAGTTTGGTCTCTGCTTCCTTGATGATGTCTTTCATGACAGAGATCCTAGAGGAAGTGGACCGTTTTGTAGCATGTAATTGTGAGGAATTCCTCCCACCCATGAAGGCAGATCGGTGATAAAAACTGACTAGCACAATACTTCATACTGTTAAATTAAGGATTAAATTTCAGCATGATTTTGGAAAAGGACACAAACAGTAGAAACTTAGCTATGCTGTGTTGTGTCACAGAATACCTTGGTGGGTAGAGACACTCAGCAATACTTGGATGCTTGATGATACCTTATGACAAATAGGATATTACTATGTAATTGTTCCACACGTGAGAATAAAATCTGTGATATAATACACACTTGGTGTCAAAACTGTGATGTGGGTTACCTTACTGAGTTTGGGGAGATGTAGCCAGGAAATAGAAAATTCTCCCATGCTCCTGGCAAGGCACTGTTGATTTAAAAGTTGTGCTCAGTAAGGGAAAATGTTTAGTGTAGTCAATACAGAGTGTGTTATTATTTTCAGTATGGTTACAATAGAAAAAATACTGAATTTTAAAGTTGATACAGTATCAATTAGCAATAGATAATCTCCATACAATGACATTTCCTAATCTTTCCCTAAATTGTAGAAACCTATGGGTCGTTGAGGATTCTCAATAGCCACCAAATAACAATATTTTGCGTTGTTCCATACAGACAGTGGTCTGTGTATGGAATGTCCTTACCTCATGTACTGACCTTGTAGGGGAAGTGGGAATGGGTTCTGGGCCCAGTAGTTATGCACCAGATCGAAGTTCTGACTGTGCCACTGGGCACTTGTGATTAGACACACCTAAATGGTCATTTACTCTAACTCATGAAAGGAAAAGCAGAGGGAGCAGCCTGTCATAGTGGCTCACACTTCATGATTATTCCGTGATAGCTAATTGTATAATTGTGAGAGGACTCTAAATCTCAGCTAGTTATTCAAAAATTTAGGATATTAGGATAATGCCAATGTTTTGTCAAAAACTATATGAGGTCTCATTAGAGATCATATGAATGCTTTATTGGATAGAAGTAGAATGTAGTCTTTTTCATACAGATATACATGATTATACCTGTGTATGTACAAATTTATGTAAATATACCTATGTTGTATATGTCATTATACACACACATACATACACACACATTTATTGTTCTTTCATTTATTTCCATACTGAGGTATCTTATTCCCTAAAGTTTTTAATGTAGGACTTAAATTTGCCAAGGTTTAATTTTTGCAATAATTGTCATCTATATTACAAATCATAATGCACCATCCAAAGGAAGATCAATGTATTTGAAGAAGTATTATGTCCAGATCTGGACAAAACTAATGGTAGAAGAAAGTATGAGTGATTATATCCTTTAGGCTAGTGGTTCGCAACCTGTATGTTGTGACCCCCATGAGGGGTCAAATGACCCTTTCACTCAAGGTCATCTTTGTAAATCGAGACTGCTTGTTTGTTTCCTGACTGCCCAAACCCAAATAATCACACAGAAGTTATATTAACTATGACCCTGTTTGACCAACGGCTCTTGCGTATTCCTAGTTAGCTCTTATGGTAGAAGGAAGCATGAGTGCTCACATCCTTAAGGCTAGTGGTTCGCAACCTGTATGTTGTAACCCCCATAGAAATTAACCCATTTCTATGAATCTGTATATCACCTTAAGGCTGAGGCTTACCAGGAATGTTTTGGGCATCTTTCTCCTTTGGCAGCTACATGGTATCTCCTTGCCTCCGCCTACTCTCTCTCTATATCTCTGCTCAGATTTTCCACCTGGCTTTACATGCTGTGCCATTGGCTGAAACAGTTTTATTCATTAGCAAAAAAAAAGAAACATATATACAGAAGGACATCCCACATCATATCACAGACCAGTGAAAAACACAGGTAAATACATTAAAATTTATATTACGATTCACAAAAGTAGCAAAATTCCAGTTTTGCACTAGCAATGAAAATAATTTTATGTTTGAGGGTCACCACCACGTGAGGAACTGTATTGAAGGGTTGCAACTTTAGGACAAGCTTTAGGCATTTCCTCAGTTTTGTTTTCTTGAGTTATTCCAATAAGTGGTGTTTGAGCTGCACTTACAGCCATGTCACACATTGGGATTTTAGAAGGTAAGCAAACCAGGCCTTTGCCTACTCACTCTTGAGTACTGGAATGCAGCTTCTCAGAAGTGAATTATCAACAGTCAATATGGTGATAGCCATCTAACTCTGACAAAGAGAATGGATGGTTTATTGGAGACAAAGGTTGACTTGGGTTTTAAACAGCAAGCTGGCATTATCTAGGCAGAATAAAGGAGAATGCTTTCAACACAGTAATAACAGATTCAAAAATCAGTTTAGTCCTGAGACCATTTCACTGTGCATGATTAGAAGGTGAGGGATGAAACAAGAAAGATATCATTTTGATAAGATGATAGAGTCTGGCCCAACTTTCCTGGCCAAACTGGACATATTAGTAACTTCCCAACAACTGTGTCCTTGATTTCCACTCATAACTAACAATATAAATTTGTATTCTACTTTTCTCTCTAAAAAAGATGTTGTTTCTTGCCTATCTCCATCACAGCACTGAAGTTTGAAAAATATTTTAACACTTTTCTAAGCATGTCACTAGTGCCATACACTGGCCTGTCTCATATAATTCATAAACACTATAAATAAGCATATATTAAGAACTCCTATAAGTTTGCTGAGGTCATCAAATCCATTTATTCTATAGTGTGTGGCATGGCATACACTTATAACCTTGTGAGTGTCTTCCAGAAGCATATGATTTAGAAAACAAGAAGTTATGATACAGAAAAATACAGGTGGAACCTAGTAGGAATAATGAAGGTGAATTAAAGTGCTCTAGGACACAGCCTTCATATGAGTTTTAAGTCTTATCCTATAGGAAAGGGTTGCATGTGGATTTCTTGGAATGCTTTTGTTTTTGTTCAGCACTACTATAGGCAAATTTGAAAGGCACAGCTAATCCATAGTATGCTCACTACAAAGATGAAAACTGCTTGACTTAGCCGGGTGGTGGTGGTGCATGCCTTTAATCTCAGCACTTGGGAGGCAGAGGCAGGCGGACCTTTGTGAGTTCGAGACCAGCCTGGACTACAAGAGCTAGTTCCAGGACAGGCTCCAAAGCCACAGAGAAACCCTATCTCGAAAACACCAAAAAAAAAAAAAAAAAAGAAAGAAAGAAAGAAAGAAAAAAACCTGCTTGACTTAAAGTGGTTTGACCTGTGATTTCTAATCTTTGCAAGAATTTGAATGGGATATAAGTAGTATATTCCTCCTCATCTCATGGTGAAGAGGAGCATCAAGATGAAGTTCTCAAGTCACTTGTGTGACATTACAGCATGCAGTACTTCTGGGGCCATGCTCAGTAGGTGATATAAACTACTTGCATTCTCAATTTCCTATACATTAACTGGCATGATACTGCACTGCAAGTTGGGAAGCAATCTCTGTGAAAACTGCATAGTAATTTCACATCATCAAGATTGCAAGGTGACCAGGAGACTCACATTAAATAGGCCACAGAACTCAGTGTGGCATCAGACACTTGTTAGCACTGTAGGATGGAAATAAGAAAAATAAAAGTAGAAATTTTTCCAATGGTGTTACACCACAGCTTATTTGAAATGAACTATCTTACAAACTATGATGGCAGCAACCTTTAGGCAATGTTTAATTAAAGAGTCATTGTATGACTGACTTCACGTACACTGCCAGATGTGTGTCTGCTCTACTATTGATTTAAGACAAACTGAGATGCTCCCAATGCCAGACGGGCTGTGTGGGAGTCAGAGCTGATATTCTGCTATGATGATGCTTCAGTTTCCTTCCCATCTTGCAGAGCCTATCTCCAGGTGCATTGTGAAGGTTTGAAAGAGCCCCATCCAGAGCTAGGGGAAGCAGGAACACACGAGGGCATAAGATGGATCTGCCGCAGGTGGGCTTGGCCTCTGCTTTGGCTGCCCTCAGCTCCCACCTGGACATGCAAACGCTTCTGGCACTGGAAGATGTCCAACAGCCCTCTGTGGCCAGCCAAAAACAACTGCATGAAGACACACACTAAAATGTTAGGCAGTGCTACTCATGGTTGTTACCATGAATGTGGATTTAAAGTTTTAAAAAGATGCTTTTAATTTTCTATACAAATGAAACTATTTATTATGCGGCAAAAGCTTTGTAGAAAGATCCCTGATAAACTGACTTTCAGAGAGGAGTAGCTTTCCCCAACACTGGGAAATTAGGAATGTGTGCAGGGACCCAGACCCTCTGCATCTCTGTGAATACCCACAGGTCATTATGTATGTCTAAACTGAAGAGTGGAGGTGTACATCCAATGTTAATAAAAACTTTTTCTATTATTCTATTGTCAAATATATCTAAGATTGTTTTCTTCCTCAGTTTAGAGTAATCACTATGGCACAGGAAGAGAAAGGTTGTAGATATCTTTCACAGGAAAACCACAATTATACTAAGGAACCAAGAAAGGAATCAGTTGGTCTTAATTTCATACCTCAGCATCTATGATGCTTTACAAATTAAATCCATTGTTTTGGTTGCTTTGGGCTTTGAAAAAGTGACAACATCCTGTTAGTTTGTTTGTCTTGATTTCGCCTGATGTTAGTGATGGACTTGAGTCATTGATAGGGTCCATGGGAGTAGTTTTAAGCATGACAGATTTCTAAGATAAAAGTTCATGACATCTGTTTGAATTTCACTTATGAATGAAAACCAAAACCAAAGGGTATTTTCTTAAGAGTAAGTGTATCTTTACCAAGTGGGGAAGCATAATAAAAACCCCAGGACTAAGGCCGAGGCAGAAGGACGCTAAGTTTCAAACCAGCATAAACTGTGTAGTGAGATGGTTTAAATAAATAGATATAAATATCTTCTCTGAAATATATAGGGTATATAAATTTAAAAAGAACAGTGACAAAATATAATCTGAATTTCCCCCCAAATAGTCAGCGTACTTGACATTAACTCTTTTTTTTTTTAATTTTTGTTGAGCTCTACATTTTTCTCTGTTTCCTTCCCTGCCTCTCCCATCTCCTTCAACCATTCCCCAAGGTCCCCATGCTCCCAATTTACTCAGGAGATCTTGTCTTTTTCTACTTCCATGTAGATTAGATCTATGTATGTGTCTCTTAGTGTCCTCGGATGCATTTAATGAATGTTTGTTTCAGTGATTTTCAATTGCTGTCTGCCCATCCTTTTCACCCTACCCATTTACCTTATTGGCATCTCTTCTTGGGTATCTCACACTTAGCATGTTTACATGAAACACGACCCAAACTCTTCTACATACTATGAAGTTATTATTCTGCTAATATTTCCTGTTAAACAGTCTTAAAATTATTTAGATTTTAAGTTAAAAGTCAATATTTATTGATTCTTATTTACCCATAATAGTTACATCTTTTTTACCTTAGGCTCAAATCATGTTCTAAATAATTTAGTTTTCTGCCTGGTTCAGCTCATCATCCTTTCTTCCACATTCAACTTCACTGACTTAGTCTTGGCCTGTCCTTCTAGAAAACATTTTCCCTTAAATATTAATTACATTCCCAAAGTTAGTAAGCATGATTATTAAATTTTTTATTGAAGATTAAAATAGCAAAATCATCACACCAAAACAATAGAACTCTCTATATTTCTAAAGTAAGCACAATCCTATGACCAATATTTATTAATTCACTCCTTAAAATTTAGTTCTTAAGTTTTTTTTTATCACCATAGATTTTCTTTTATAGGTTCATCCACATATAAATAGAAGCATGTATTAAATGCTCTTGTTTATTTATTTCTTTAATCCCATATTAAGTGTATGTCTGGATCACTATTACTATTCATATTCCTGCAATTACTTGTTATGACTCTATAAGAACCTACTAAATGAGGTAAGACGTGATAATCTATAGTATCACCAATGTGTTGTAGTATAAGGTTAAAAGTGAATGGAGTTTAAAAGTGTGTGGTATTTAGAATTAACTTAAGAATGAGTTTGAATTATTATTTCTGTTTTTATTTATGAAAAATGAGTGATCAGCAGCAGCATCCTGAGAATTTAGAAAACACATTTTAGTTGAACCTCATGCTGTTTTGATTGGCATTTTAAGAAAGTAGGTCAGGAAAATGCTGCAGATAGAGAAAACTTAAATTTAAAGATTTTTTTTGACAGAAATCTCCTAAGCTTATGGAAAAGGTGAGAAAATTAAATGCTGTGAATTTATATCAAGAGGTTTTCATAACCTCTTGAGCCTACTCATTGATAACTGAATATTAGATCCTATTTCTTACCTCCCCCTCTTTCAATCTAATTATGCAGCAGTGTTCTCTTTTACACATTATAACATTGAATCGATGTCTGCAGCATGTAAACAATTGGTACGACCTAACGAGGCCACCATCGCTGTAAGTATTTTTCTTTCCAGTACTGATTTCCATGTCACCATATGTATTTGGAAACCACATGAATGATACTTCAGATTATTCTATTTCCTGGATATTTCATAGCTAGCGCTTTATGTCTTTAGATGTTTAGATCATATGATGGTAAATATTTATTGTAACCTTGATGAAACTTTGAATTATCATGGAAACAAACTTTGGGATTATTTGTGAAGAATTTTCTACATTATATTCATCAAAGTGTGAAGAGTTACTGTTAATGTTGGCACGCTCTTTCCATAGCCTGGAATCCTTAGCTGAATGATGAGAAGGAGGAGGGCTGAACAGCAGCACTTCCTTCTCTCTGCCCCTTGACGGAGGATGCTATGTGATCAGTCATTCATACTCGTTTGATCATGCCTTCTCCACTATGATAACAAAAACTTACCTTAAATTGTTTTTTTTTGTCACAACAACAAAAGAATAACACAGAAAACGTGTATGAAGAAGGGAACCCAATACTTTAATTAAGCTCACCGTGTGGTTCTCAGGCCTTCAGAAATAGATTGTAGGTTGAATGCAGAAGAGTTAGAAACATTGGGCTGGAAAAGCCTTAATGTACTTATGCAGAACTCAGTGGGCCTTTCTGGTGGGAGTCTGGAAGTCCAGAGAGGAGACCCAGCTCATGAACTTCCAGAGGGGAGCAAGGGCTCTATTGGGACCTGGACTAGAGATCAGTGTTTGTATATTTTGGCAAGTCCAAGTGCATTTTTCCTATTTCATGAGAAATGACTGAAGTTGAATACAGGAACAATGAACTACTTTTTTTTGGTGGAGGAAAATTAAAAACAAAACCGCATTCAGTTTGTCACAGCTTGTTTTATACAGGTGTGAGAATGACAAACAGCATAAGAAACAAAAAGATTTGAAAAACTTGCAACTTGTTAAGGAAAAGAGTGGGTATATCCTTTCTGGCGAATAAAATCAAGCATATAAAATGGAGAAACAGTACTATTGACCGAAAAGCTGTCCTGGGACAAAGTTGTCCTGCTTAGCAGATTTAGGGGCCATGTTCTCCTATTGTTCTCCAGTTCCTCTGACTCTTACAATCTTTACATCCTATCTTCTATGGGGTGGCAGGAGCTTTGAGGAAAAGGAGACCTCTAATTTAGAATCTCTCTGTATATAATGTTTGCTGCGGGTCTTTTCATCCACTCCCATCTGCTGACAAGAAAGCTTCTCTGATGATGGCTGGAAAAATCACTAATCAATAGCAATAGCAGAATATACTTAAGAATTATTTCATTGGGTTTTATTTGTTTATTCATTCATTTAGTTAGTTAGTTAATTTTATAGATTTTTTTTTGTTTGTTTCTTTACAAGTCCTATTTAGTTATACCCCACCTCTCTGGGCTATCCAATCCAGGTAGTTTCTGGCATGGGCTTCTGGAGGGAGGAAAAGATATGGTTGGGATGTATTTTCTAAGACAAGAATCTATTCTCAATAAAAGAAAAGAAAATACTATATGATTTTTTAAAAAAGAAAAGAAAGGCTCTGATTGTAAGAATCCATCCACTGAATGTTCAATCTCATGAAAATGAAAATATATTTAAGAAGGAGAACCTAGATAAGAATGTGACCAAAAGTGCTCCTTGCTTCTTGAAAGTCGCTGCCTAGGGCAGTGATCCCAAGACTCAAAGGTTCAGGCTCTAGTATAAGCTGGCAACAGAACTGTTGTCCATGTACGCCTGGTTTCACAGGCATTGAAGATACATTTGAGTGGTAAGGGAATTGTAGTCTATTTTTCTTCTTTCTTTTTATTAATTCTTCTCTCATACAATAAATCTCAACAGCATCATCCCCTCTCTCTACTCCTCCCACTCGTCCACTCTCCCCAGATTTACTGCTCCTGTGTTTTCCTTCAGAAAAAGAGCAGTACTCCCACCCAGGGATATCACCCAAACAGTAAATAATAACATGCAGTAAGACTAGGCACAAATCCTCATATAAGGATGAACGTGGCAACCCAGTAGGAGGGAAAGAGTCCCAAAACAGGTAAAAGTGACAGACACACCCCCACAAAACCCCAAGAAAAACAACTACATCATATTTGTACAGCACCCATGCAGCATTCCTGGTTACCACTTAAGAGTCTGTGAGTCCCTATGGTCCCTACTTTCTTGATTCTGTGGGCCATGTTCTCC
>JAQHUG010000408.1:1082407-1093970 GCA_028555095.1 Dicrostonyx torquatus | reverse complement strand
GTGGACCCGAAGCGGTGGCACTCACCAGGAACCCGCCGCCATGAAAAAAGCTTGATGTCTAATTTCTTGAGTTATTTATATATTCTGGAGATCAATCTTCTGTCTGATGTGGGGTTGGTGAAGGTCTTTTTTCCATTCAGTAGGCTGCCTTTTTGTTTTAATGACTGTGTACTTTGCTTTATAGAAGCTTCTCAGTTTCAGGATTTCTCATTTATTTATTGTTGCTCTCAGTGTCCTTACTACTGGAGTTATATTTAGGAAATGGTCTCTTGTGCCCAAGCATTGAAGACTACTTTCCACTTTCTCTTCTATTAGGTTCAATGTGGTCAGATTTATATTGAGTTCTTTAATCAATTTGTATTTGAGTTTTGTGCAAGGGGATAGATATGGATCTATGTTCATTCTTCTACAAGTTGACATTCAGTTATGCCAGCATCATTTATTTTCTTTTTCCATTGTATAATTTTAGCTTCCTTATCAAAAAAATCAAGTGTTCACAGCTGTGTAGATTAATATCCAGGTCATCGATTCAATTCCATTGTTCCACCTCTCTGTTTTTATGCCATTACCAAGCTATTTTCATTACTGTAACTTTGTAATAAAGTTTGATGTCAGGGATTGTGAGGCCTCCAGAAGTTCCTTTATTGTACAGGATTGTTTCGGCTATCCTGGATTTTTAGGTGTTTTTTTTTTTTTTTGTATGAAGTTGATTTTTTTTCAAAGTCTGTGAAGAATTGTGTTGGGATTTTGATGGGGATTGCTTTTGGTAGAATTGTCGTTTTTACTGTGTTTATCCTACCCATTCAAGAGCATGGGAGTTCTTTCCATTTTCTGGTATCATCTTCTTTTTCTTTTTTCAAAGACTTAAAGGTTTTTGTCGAATAGGTCTTTCACTTCTTTGGTTAGTGTTACCCCAGGATAATTTATGATATGGTGGCTATTGTGAAAGGTGATGTTTCTCTGAATTCCCTCTCAATTTTTTATCTTTTGTGTATAAAGGGGTTACTGATTTTTTTAGTTGATCTTGTATCCTGCCACATCACTGAACGTATTTATCAGTCGTAGGAGTTCTCTGATAGAGTTTTCAGGGTCACTTATATATACTATCATATAGCTAGGGCAAATAACTAAATTTTGACGTCTTTCTTTACAATTTGAATCCACTTGATCTCCTTTTGTTGTCTTATTGCTATACCCAAACTTCAAGAACTAAGTTGAAGAAATATGGAGAGAGTGGACAGTCTTGCCTTGTCCCAGATTTTAATGAAATCGCTTTGAGTTTCTCTCCATTTAATTTGATGTAGGCTGTTGCATTGCCGTATTTGCTTTCATCATATTTAGGTATGTTCTTTTATCCCTGATCTCTCCAAGACTTTTATCATGAAGGGGTGTTGGATTTTGTCCAATGCTTTTTAAAGCATCTAATGAAATATTTTTTTCAGTTTATCTATATTACATTGATAATTTTTCATCTGTTGAACCAGCCCTGCATCTCTGGGATGAAACCAACTTGATTGTGGTGGATGACTTTTTTGTTGTGTTCTTGGATTCAGTTTGAGAGTATTTTACTGAGTATTTTTGCATCCATGTTCATGAGTGAGATTGGTCTGTAATTTTCTTTCTTAGTTGGGTCTTTGTGTGGTTTCAGTATCAGGGTAACTGTAGCCTCATAAAGAGATTTTGGCAATGTTCCTTCTGTTTCTATTACGTGGAACGTTTTGAGGAGTATAGGTCTTAGCTCTTCTTTGAAGTTCTGGTAGAATTCTGTACTAAAAGCCATCTTTCCCGGGGCTATTATTTTTGGTTGGGAGGTTTTTGGTGACTGCTTCTATTTCCTTACAGTTTATAGGTCTATTTAAATTGTTCACTTCACCTAGTCTTGATTTAATTTTGGTATATGGTATCTATCTAAAAATTGTCCATTTCCTTTACATTTTCCAATTTTTGTAGAGTACAGGTTTTTTGCAGTATGATCTAATGATTCTCTGGATTTCCTCAGTGTCTATTGTTATGGCCCTGTTTTCATTTTTGATTTTGCTAATTTGGAGGTTTCCTCGCTCTCTCTCTGCCTCTTATTAGTTTGAATAACGGTTTGTCTATCTTGTTAATTTTCTCAAAGAACCAGTTTTTGTTTCATTGATTAATTGTATTGTTTTCTTTGTTTCTTTTATTTTGCTGATTTCGGTCCTCAATTTGATTATTTCCTGCCTTATACTCCTCCTGGGTGAGTTTGCTTCTTTTTGTTCTAGAGCTTTCAGGTGTGCAGTTAAGTCACTAATGTGAGATTTCTCCATTTCTTTTATAATGTGGGTACTTAGTGCTATGAATTTTTCTTTTAGAACTGCTTTCATAGTGTCCCATAGTTTTGGATACTTGTGCCTTCATTTTTGTTGAATTTTAAAAAGTTTATAATTTCTTTCATTATTTCTTCCTTGACCCAGGGGTGGTTCAGTAGTTCACTGTTCAATTTCCACAAGTTTGCAGGCTTTCTGGAAGTAGTATTGTGGCAAAATTCTTACTTTAATTCTTGGTGATCTGACAAGGCACAGGGGTTATGCCAGAGTTTTGGCTTTGTTACGGAGTATGTGACTAGTTTTAGAGAAAGTTTCATGAGATGCTGAGAAGAAGGTATATTCTTTTGTGTTTGGGTGGAATGTTTTATAGATGTCTATTAAGTCCATGTGATTCATGACATCTGTTAGTTCTCTTACTTCTCTGTTAAGTTTTTGTCTTCTTGACCTGTCCATTGGTGAGAGTGGAGGGTTGAAGTCTCCTACTATTAGAGTGTGGAGTTTGATGTGTGATGTGTGATTAAAGTTTTAGTAATTTTTTTTTACATATGAGGGTGCTCTTGTATTAGGCACATAGATGTTCAGGATTGAGACTACATCTTGATGGATTGTTCCTGTTATAAGTGTCCTTCTCCATCTCTTCTGATTGATTTTAGTTTGAAATCTATTTTGTTAAATATTAAGACAACTACACCCACTTGTTTCTTAGGTACATTTGATTGGAATACCTTTTCCCAAACCTTTACTCTGAGGTAGTGTCTGTCTTTGAGGTTGAAGTGTTTTCCTTGCATACAGCAGAAGGCTGGGTCCTGCTTTCATATCCATTCTCTTACTCTGTGTCTTTTATATGTGAATTGAGTCCATTGATATTAAGAGATATTAATGACCAGTGGTTCTTAATCCCTGTTATTTTTTGATAGTAGTGGTTGTTTTTTTCTCTTCTTTGGATTTTGCTGGTGTCGGGGGGTTATCTGTTGTCTATGTTTTTGTCGGTACAGTTAGCTTCTTTGGGTTGGGGTTTTCCTTCTAGTACGTTCTGTAGAGCTGAGTTTGTGGATACTTATTTGTTAAATCTAGTTTTGTCATTTTTCACTTGTGTATCTCATTTTATTGTTTTACTTCACACCACTCCTTCTCTTTCTTTTTAATCAACATTGCTGATATTCTTTTTCATTTTACGTAATTTACTTTTACCTTGTTGACTTTCTACACTGATTTCAGACTTCATGTGGATAGAATTCTGTTTGCTGCTTCCTTCTTGAGGTCAGTGATCATTTTCAACAGTACTTGAAATCTTCATCAGCGTTTTTATGTCTTTCATTTAGTTTAAATGCACAATTAGAAGTGACTTTGGGGGAATTAAGGTTATTTTTTCTTCCTTTGTTTTTCTTCTTTTAGATAGGGTTTCAAGTAGACTAATTTGACCTGAAACACCCTATGTAGACAAGGCCTTGACTGTTATCCGCCTTATACCTTCTGAGTGCTGAGATAACAGCCATGGATCTCTACAACTGGTTTACCCCGTGATAACGGTTAAGCCTAAAACTCTTATGTTAGGCAAGCTCTTTACCAACTGAGCCAAATCCTGGCCTGGAAATCATATTATGTTGCCTTTTCATATTTCTTATAATTATTTAAAGCTAATTTTATATATGTTAAGGTAAATATATCTTTAGGTTAGTGTGTGCGTGTATGTGTGTGCATGTGTCTGCTGGTGCATGTCCTCATGTGTGTACATGGATGTAGAGTCCAGAGGATAGACAATTTCAGATGTTGTTCTATCACCAAGTTCTGTCTATCTATTAGGTTGATAAAGACATAGACTCTTTCTGGTTGGCAGCTCTTCAAGTAGGCTACTCTGGCTGACCAGGTATTCAATAAGTTCTGTCTCCCCAGTGATAGGACTAAAACCACACACCACCAAGTCTGGCTTAAAAAAAAAATAGGTACTCCAGATAATTTTCAGGTCCTTTTGCTTGCAAGGTAAATAATTTTTGGCTGCAAAATCTTATCTTTTCTGTTTTCTTTGTAGTTTTCTTATTGAGCAGCTGATCCTTACAAGTTCTTTCCCCAGTACGGAGAGTGAAGAAGAAACACGCCATTACAGCTGTGATAGCTAGCAACAAATATAAAATTATACTTAACATTGATTAAAGTCCATGAATACATCGTGGTAACAATTGGCATGATCTAGAATCACCCAGGGAAAGGGGCTGTTCAGCAATGATGTCCATGAGGACCATTTAGGAGTGGATTAATTGAGGTCAGAAGACTAATCCTAGAAATAGGTGACATTATTCTACAGGCTGGGGTCTCAGACAGAACACAAAGGAGAAAATCAAAATAAGTAACACCATTTATCCATCTGTTTTCTAAATGCAGTACTCCCATGGCCATATCTTCCCTACCATGGATCCTAAAACTGTAAACTTCAATAATTTTTCCTATCTTGAGAAGAAAAACAACCACCAAATACCACAAATTAGAAAATGAGGAAAACAATGCAAACTCAGCTTTGGAGTCTTACATCCTGATGTGGGATTTCCTTTTCTATGATGTGATTATCATTAATGAATTAAAAAAACTGCTTTGAAAATATAGCAGGATAGAGAAGATGGAACTGAATGCTGGGAGAAAAAAGGGAGGAGTGAGAGAGAAGCCATGGAGCTGCCCGAGACAGAAACTGGGAACTTTAGCTGGAAAGCCACTGTCACGTGGCAATACACAGATGAGTATAAGTGAGCTAAATTAATATGCAAGACATTATCCCAAATAAGAAGCTAGAGCTAATAGGCCAGGCAGTGATTTAATTAATACAGTTTCTGTGTGATTATTTCGGGTATAAGCTCAACAAGCTATCTCCTCCAACAAATTCCTTCCAACCCTTTCTGGGGAGGTGCTGTTGTTTGTTCTCGGTTCTTTTTTGTTTATTCCTTTCCTTTTCACTTCACTTCTTAAATATTTTATCACAAATGCTGAAGATTTCTGAGCCTCTTTTCTGTCTCTTCCTCTCTTTGAGATGCAGGTTGTTATTGTTGCTGTTTTGATTATTCTGATTCCTCTGCTCCATTGGATACATGGAAGTATTCTGAATTTTCCATCTTACTCAGTTCTTCCTAAATATTTCTAAGTATAGTTGCATTTTCATATAGTCAAACTGGCTAGGAATAATACAAAGAAAGCAACATTAACAAGAAATAGACAGCAAAGAATTCACACCTCAGTATCTGGGATGTGTCAGTTTGTAAGGAAAAGCAAATGAAAATGCAATCCATCCATTCCACACATAACTCCAGTTGCTAACTCTCCTGGATGCATGCTTTGTTCCACTGTATGAAAAGTAGAGCTCACATTTTTTAAGTCTGACTGTCTCTGTCCTCAATTTTGACTAATAAAATAAATTGCAAGAGCTTTTGTGCCTGATTCAAATATAACCTCACATAACGTGATTATCTCTGCTCATACTGTTGTCTCAAATCACCTTGAGAATGTGTTACTAAGTCTCCTGTAAAATAACAGCAACAGCGAGAGATCTAGTTCACCCCAGTAAAGGCCATGTTGATTATCCCAAAGCTAGTCAAGTCACAGACACTCATTAGACCAGCAAAACTACCTTAATGAGTCCAGTCTAAACAGCCAGCACATGGACCTATAGGCTAAATAGTTCTAATTACATATTTCTTCTAACACCTATACCCTTACCTCTCAGAAATGAAGTCATGTTCTTTCAAGCATGTCCCCTTATAATGAACATAATATTAAGCATTTCAGTGCATTGTGATGGAAGGTCATTTCTGAAGGAAGAAGCTGGTCTGTTTCTGGAAGGTTCTTGGTGAGCAAGAAATCAACAGTTTGTCTCCATCTCATAGCTGCTGCCTGGTTGTGGAATCTCAAGTATGTTTCCCTACAAGGACACTGGGTGATCTATGCAACCCAATCTCAGGAGAACCCTACTCTTCACCTGAAAAAACACAATGTTTTGGCATTTTGCAGATGCTATATAATTTTTCCAACATGTGTATAAATATGATTTACATATATTACTAGTATTATTCACTAAGTTATTTCCAAATATATACTATATTATAATATATACCATTTGCTATTGTATATATGCATAAATATGCATATATTTGTATAGATATATGTATGTTCCTATACAATGCACACATATGTGTATATGTACACACACATATATGTATGTTTAGTTCAGTTATAATTGGTATTAGTATTATTGTTAGATTGGGGAGCAGGCACTCATAAGTTATCTTTATCCTTTAAATCAAATCCTAAAGAAGGGCTGAGAGTTCTAGGTCCTAATGAGATTTGGAAGGAGAAATGGCTTTTGTCATGATATTCTGATGGGTGTGACAGGACATGCAAACAGAAATAGAAACAGATAACAAAGAAGGTTTAGACATGCGTTTTCAACTAATTTCCATGTAGATGGAAGAACTTGTCATAATCCATGAGAATCTGGAAATTGAAGCTGCCATCTTCTGACTATTGCAAATGGTTATCAAGGTCATACTGAAGTCAAATAATGTTGTACCAAAGCCAAGCCATGCTGTACTAAAAAATAATGTGTCAAAGCCTAATGGAATCTTTGAGGCCAACAAAGGAAAGAGATTTGAGAATACAGGCAGGAGAAATCAAGGGGGCTAATATTAAATCGGAAGAGCCGGGCTAGAGAGATGGCTCGGAGGTTAAGAGCGCTGACTGTTCTTCCGGAGGTCCTGAGTTCAATTCCCAGCAACCACATGGTGACTCACAACCATCTGTAATGAGATCTGGTGCCCTCTTCTGGCGGGCAAGCAGGCATACATGCAGGTAGAACACTATACATAATAAATAAATAAAAAAATAATAATTAAATCGGAAGAGCCCAAGGTTATTTAGAGGGAGGGAGATGACCTTGTTTGAGGGCCATGTCTGGGTTGGTGGTCCTTCTGCAGCTGGGCTCTGTGATGGTGCCCATCATCTGTGTATCACAGGGGTGTGTCGGGAACGAATCCTAGGTCCATACTGAGGTAATACTGCCTTTCATTGACCCTGGGATAGCTGGCCTGTCCCCTTCCTGGACAGTGCAGCAGAAGAATTGACCCTATTCTTCATGGGAAAACAGGCTCCTTCACTCCTGAGAGATAGTTCCACTCCACACAGCAGGAGTGGGAGAGTTGGGATTGATTGCAAGGGTGTAGGAAAGCAGTCACATGAGGGAGCAGTCCTAGTGGCCCAGACTGACCAGCTCAGCTGCCACCCAAGCCCAATCCTATCATCTATTGCATCTGCTACCTTCTGTAGCACGGGAAGGGACTGATCTTTCAAGATGTTACGTATAAGATTTCCATTATTCAGAGAAACAGCAGGATATCTGGGAGACGTTTTAGTGAGGATCAAATCATGACAGAGTTCTGCTAGAGGCCATATGCTTTCGACCAGACCAATTAATCCCTGCAATGAACATTTATGGGAGTGGCTGACCGTACAAAAGGATATTCTGTATGTTTGGCGTTGAAGACACAGGAAAGGTGGAAGAGTGAGGTGACTTTTTGCTTCATTTACTTATTCATTAATTTGGGGGGCATTCGTGGGTGGAAACTACAGGGCTGAGAGGAAGATACAGAGAGACTAAGAGGTGAGTAGGATTTGGGGACCTGATGTGAAATTCCCAAGGAATCAATAAAGAATTATGTTATATTTAAAAATGATAGCCATAAAGAATTCTAAGGCTAGCACAGGAACAGAGACACAGAAAAAAGATGTAAGTGCTGTAAGACAAAATGTCAATCTGAGAACATCCCCAAGGAACTGAGACATGTCATATGTACAAGGCCCACGATCACATTGCAGAGTGCCATCCTTGTCTACAATAATAGAGAGGATACCTGACATACCAGTATGATATTTTTTGAGCCAGGTAGTGAGAGAGAACAGGCAGCTCCCAGAGGACACTTATCTGAGTAAGCAAAGAGACCAGTGGTAGAACAAGAACAGGTAGAAGAGAGAAGTAGCTAAAGACACAGACTAAATTTGGAGTTCAATCTCATGGGTAACAAAACTAAAATAGTTGGATGATCCCTTTCCTAGTGGGTCAAATTGGCAATTTAGTTCAGTTAGGAGGGAGTGAGATCTGGAAGCCAAAATAGGTCCTGTTTTGGATTTGGGGAGCAGGCATTAGTGGTAGAGGGGTGTGTGAGTTGAAATAGGCTGAGAAATAAAGCAGCAGAAGTGAGGTGCAGCCTTAACCAGCCTGGGGGTGCTGTTCAGATTGTGACTATAGGGAAGATAAGGGCAGTAGTGCTTTTTCTAACAAAAACCTGAATATAGAGACTTCTAAAGAATGGTATTTCGTTTACATTCTAGCAATTCTTGTGTTACTTGGCCAGAGTCCAAGCCATGTTGAGCCCCAACTGACATTGTCAGTTACACTGCCATGCTTGCTCCTACCTTGGGCCAAACAATTCCGAGTTATTTAAATTATTATTCCCTGTGGAGAAGAGTATTTATCCAAAATTTAGATAGTGAGCAAATATCACATTTTGTCTTCCCTCACTCACATATAAATGTACTTCCAGCACAAGTCAGTTTCTGTCAGGGCTTGAGGTTAGTGTGTAGGCTGTCTCTCTTTCTCCTTGCATGTTTGTTTCACTTTGAGAATGTCATACGGCCAGAATGACAGATTAGACATTTTTGGATATGGAAATGTGACTTCATTCTCCTCATGCTTCAATTCTTGTCTTCAAGTATTGCAGCCAGTGTCATACTTTTAAAATGTTTCACTTTTAAAACATTTTAAAATGTTTTAATTAATTTTTTAGATGATAATATTCATATATGTATATGATTATGAATTCATACATGTATATGTATTCTATTTACGTATTTGTTTGTCTATTAGTTGTTGTTTTAAGAAGGGTTTCTGGTATAACAGCTCTGTCTGTCCTAGACCTCATTTTGTAAACCAGGCTGGCCTCCATTCACCTGCCTCTACCTCCCAAATTCTGGGAAAAAAGGCCTGTGCCACTAGTATCCAAACTTTTATTTGTGTGTGTTTGTGTGTGTGTGTGTGTGTGTGTGTGTGTGAGAGAGAGAGAGAGAGAGAGAGAGAGAGAGAGAGAGAGAGAGAGAGAGAGAGAGAGATTTGGGGTTTTTAAAACAGAAATTCTTTGTATAGCTCTAGCTGTCCTGGAACTAACTCTGTAGAGCAGCTGGTCTTGAACTCAAGAGATCTGCCTGGCCTGGCGGTGGTGGCACACGCCTTTAATCCCAGCACTTGGGAGGCAGAGGCAGGCAGATCTCTGTGAGTTCGAGACCAGCCTGGAGCCTGGTATACAAGAGTTAGTTCCAGGGTAGGCTCCAAAGCCACAGAGAAATCCTGTCAGGAAAAACCAAAAACAAAGAGAGAACTGCTTGTCCCTGCCTCCCAAGTGAGGCAGATGAGAATAAAGGAGCCCAACCTACTTTAATTTTTAATATGAATTTTAGAATAAGGTTTTTTTGTCAAGGCTTATGGAGATTTTTAACAGTATCTCAAATACCAAATAGTCAGCCCTGAGAACATCCGTACAACAACATTATACAAGTTCAACAGGTTTTATAATTATAATTTATAAATTAATGAAATCATATGCATATATAATATGTGTCTATTCTGTTATATTCTGTGCAAATATTTTCATATAACAACAATTAATGGAAGAAAGTGGTCACAAATGTGAAAGAAAGAGGGTTATATGAGAGGGTTTGGAGGGCGGTAAGGGAAGGGGAATATGATGACACTTTATTATAATCTCAAAGGAAAAGAAGTATTTTAAAAGGGAGAATGACATTTTGAGACAGAATATTTTAAGACCTGTTGATGACCCTTCATCTTGTTGTTAAATTCCCACAAATGTACACAGTCTGATGTTGGTCACGTCCTCAGTTCTGAGGTACAGAAGGCGAGGATACCTGCTGGATAGAAACACTGAAGTGTTTCTTATAGATGGATGATGCTTTAAAATAATTTTTGAGTGAGAATTTAATTTAATTAATTTAATTTTGAAATCTTTTTTATAAAATCTTCCTCTATTATTACTTCATATATGGACTATTTCTTATACCTCAAAGCATATTTCATGATAGTCTATTTCAATTTTTACTTTGATAGAATCCATTAAATTTCATAATGCCACCATTAATATTTGACACATTCTTAGTATCTTGTGGCACACTATGTAAAATGCTTTATAGGTAATTGCTCACCTGATTCCCATAAAGCAGGACGAAATACACCTGGTGCTGGGTGTGTGTGTTGGAATATACCTGCTGGTTCTTAAAGTTGAATTGCTTCCAATACAGATACTAATCAGCCACCTCCTAAGTGCACTTCCTAGCTCCTCCCCAGATGCCTGGGCACCTCTGAGTGTCACCTCAGCACTCTCCATCACTGGCCTCCACAAGCCGTGGGAAAAACAGACTGAGGCACTTGGGGCTGTACACAGCAGGTATGATGAAGGGCCTGTAGCTCTTCACTGCACCACTGACAGGTAGTTCAAATATTGTCCTAGAAATGAGAATTATCTTGACATTTACAATGGTAACTTAAAAATGTAAGCAGCACACTCATAGGAACAATGTTTTTACATGTCCTAAAAATGCAACATTTTGCCAAAACTATTCCTGGCTAATGTCATAGGTCAGGAAGTTAACATGTCTTTTGAGATCCTTCACACCACTGCTGTCTCATAATCTGAACTGAAAACATTTGTAGAGTTTTTCATTCTGGAGTTTTGTGCTTTTATTTCTCCATTTTCCCCAAAAGCCTGTTTTTATGGGCAAAAAGTACAATACACCGTCAAATTATTTATAGATTCCAGCAGCTTTCAATCCATGTGTATACCAATGTCCTCTGACTCTATGAACAATTTTTTTACATCCCAGGAAGCATAGGATTCATCAGCATTGTGTCGAAATTTCTTTATGTTTCAATAATTTATTCCCTAAATGAAATCTATCACCTTTAAAATCAGGAAAACAGGGAAAGGACCTGCAGCCACTGAGAACACCACTGTCCCTCAAGTCCAAGTGGTTCTTAAACCAAAGAGATTCAATGAGTTTGTAGAATGACACCAGAGTATGTTTGGTGTATGGTAGTCATGCAATAACCACAACATAGGTGATAACAGAATGCTGTGCTGGTGACATTAAGGCAAACAGAAAGTGAAGTAAGATTTGGGCGCAGGGCCCTGCCCGGGTACTGGATTTTTTCCCAGCCCAGCCCAGCTCCC
>JAQHUG010000408.1:1046709-1071786 GCA_028555095.1 Dicrostonyx torquatus | reverse complement strand
AAATATCTATGTTTTCTGAAGGTGTTAGGTGGCCCCTGTGAAAGGGTTGTTCAGTTCCAAAAAGTTTCCCACAGGTTGAGAATGACAGATGTAGGCGTTCCCTTTAGGGTTGAGCATTCTGCAGGCTCTTATTCTCTGAACTTTGAGCAACTGTAAACAAGAAAGATACAGTCCCAGCATGGAGAGAGGAAGTAGCCAAAATGTCAAGCTTTTAAACCACAGGCAGTTGGGAGAGGAAGAGATGGTTTTCTTTAAGAGTGTTGGTCCTGGTAAATCAATCACAATCCAGTGGGAGAAAAACATCCCCAAACAAATGAGTATCACAAATTAAACTTTATGGGTTAAAAAGAAAGGACACAAAGTTAGTTAGGGAAAAAGAATAAATGTGGGAGAAGTTTTGGGATGGGGTAAATACAATTAAAATACATGGCATTCAATTCTCAAGGAACTAATAAAAATGAAATATTAGGGATTCCTGATTAGCAATAAGAAATAGCCCCCCCCCTTTGTCCCTAGAGCATCTTCCTGGAGTAATGAAATAAGTATGGGCTAATTTTACTGTATCTAATAAGAGTTTCAACCAGTTTTACCATAATGACTGAGATTGATCGTCATGATCAACACGACAATCTGTCACTTTGATGATCATCTTTCTGTTTCATTCTGACCCCGCTGTAGTAGAACAAAGGCTTTCTGAGGTGAACATTATCAAGAAAATGGATGCAACAAAAAGCAAGCACATAATTGAACAGTTGCACAAATCTCATTTTCTCATTTCTTAGCCTTCATTTTGTATATCAAATAATAAGCTTGAGTATTAAAAATAACAAAATGAACAGGAGGGAAAGTGACAAGAACCCACATAATGTTGGAAAAGCACAGATTCTGATGTCATATCAATCTCTATTTCAAATCTGAGTCTGTTAATTTTATGTTGTGTGATACTTTTTTCCATTTATTGCAAATAGCTTATTTTTCACAAGATAATATTGGTCATAGTTTCCTCTCCCACTACTCCACAGCGTTTCTGTCCACTCGCTGTCCCATCTGAAACCAACCTCTTTCTGCCTCCCATTAGAAAACAAACAAGCTTCTAAGGGATAATAATAAAATAATATATAAGATAATAAGATAAACAAAGAACTTACGCACTGGAATAGAACAAAGCAAAGAGCCCAAGAAAAGGCATGTGCCTCAGATTCGGGCGCAGAGAACCACATATTCACACATACAGGAAACCTTAAACAAACCACAAGACTAGAAGCCATAATATTCACATGAAGTATTTATAGAGTAAAAAGAGAGGATATGTGTATATATATATATATATGTGTGTGTGTGTGTATGTATATATAAAATAATAATATAATTGTTTTTTTAAAAAAGTGAAAGACTAGACATGATGTTATGAGACAGGGAACCTCCAACAATGCTATTGAGTTAGTGTTCTATTGGACAATGGCTGCTGGGAATGCAACCTCCACATAAGAGTTTGTTTGCCCAGTCAGAATCCCTTGGAGGTAACTAAGTTTTCATTTGTAAGTTATTATCAATTAGAGATTGCTTTTGGGTTAGGGACGGAGGCATGTGTTTATGTCTTTCAGCTATAGGACCCCATGTAGTGCAGACCCACGCAAACCCTGTGCATGTTGGCTTAGTGTCTGGGAGTACATAGAGTTTTATCATATTGATTTACAGGGCTTGTTGCTTCCTTGGCATCTTCTACCCCTCTGGCTCTCACACTTTTTCAGCCTCCTTTTTTGCATGTTTTCTTGATCCCTGAGGGGAAATATTTGATGAAAACATCCAATTATGGTTGAGTGCTCCAAGGTCTCTCATTTTCTTCATTCTTTAAATAATATTGGGCTGTTGGTCTCTTTGTTTGCTTTCACCAGCAGGAGGAAGTTCCTGGGATGATGGCTGAACATGGCACTGATTTATGAGTATATATTACTGAATTTTCTTAGGGTATTTTATTGTTACTTTTGTTTTTTAAAACAGCTGTACTTGGTTTGGCCCTAGGTCCCTGGAATACCCTGTCACAGCTTCTTGACCACCTAAGCAGTGTTGTCTATGGTTTCCATCTTCTGGAGTGGGTGTGAAGTCAAATCAGTTGCTGATTGGTTACACCCATGAAATTTGTGCATCCATTCCACTAGCATGTCTTGAAGTCAGGGCACTATTTTACGTCAAAGAGTTTGTGACTGGGTTGGTGTTTATAGTTCTCCTTTCATGGCATTAAGAATACATTCCTGTACCTAAGGCAATAGCAAGTCAGTGTAAAGGGTCTATGTAAAAATGTGCTCAACTTCTCTGTGTTTAATAATTTGCATGTCTTCAACACCAATAAGCATAGGTACTGTCTTCAATAATGCCACTCAGATTGTGAAGCACATTCTACAGTCTTTGCAGCAGTCCAGGTTGTTTGGGGGTTCCCATGGGACCCCTTTGGCCAATAATCAGTTGTCCAACAATCAGTATGTAACCCAGCCTTGGTTTTGGAAGCTTCACTCGGTGATAAGAACTGGCCAGTTGGAACTTTCTCTCTCACAATTAATGGGTGATTTAATTTAGATCACTGTATACATGTATATATTTTAAGAAGCTTCTACTGTATTAGATTTCTGTACCACTCCTCAAATGGCCCTTAATTTTAGCTGTCACTTTATGTATTTCTTGCATCGTCCCACCCTTCCCTCCTTTTACTACTTAATCACTCCATTCTATTTGCCTCCCATCAGCCAATAACTATCTGTTCTATATACCAATCCTATGGCTGTATCTTTTCTATACTTACCCTCTGTGTTGCTGCAGATGGTAGCAGTTACAAAGATAATCATTCTGAAATAAAAATGTTTAATTGGCATGAGCAATAGACAATGGGATTTGGAATCAAGTTCTATCTAAGCTTGAGCTGCTACATGAGAAATACATAGTGATGGAAGTCTGCCTCTGACAGTGGGAAAGTAACCCTGTGGTCGAGGTGTATGAGGGAATATGATACCTAGCAATATGGAACTAGGTTTCCAGCTGCAATAGAGAACTGAGCTGAGCTCTTGTGATGCCTGGCCCTAAGAAGAATCCTTTAGACCCACCTTTAACAAAACTCTGAGTTTTTATTCTTTGTAGCTCTTCCAGGAAGACACATGAACTTGGAAGAACATTTTCATTAGACTCAGGCAGTATTAGACTAAACCTAACAGTGAGCCATCCGCATGATAACCAACACTCTTGGGAGCCACAGAGAAAGCTGCCCAGGTTCCCACTGTAATGCATCAGCAGAGAAAGAAGTTATCAGCAACATTTTGTATTATGCCTTGTCACAACTAAATTTTTCTTTCCTTGAAGGAAATGCAGTTGTGTTTCCATGGTTACCTCTCATTACAAAAGGAAACACAATGGAGAAATATTTTAACATTCTGAGTGGAAGAGGTTTCCAAACTAGAGTTCTAGTTTGTGTCAAGCCATCAATCAACAATGAAGGCAAAATAGAGAAATTCTTAGGTTCTTGATTTTATTTGAAAAAAAAAAACAAAACTCCTATACACTGTAGGAATGAAATGTAGAGAGGAAATCTTACAGACATGAAAGCAAGCAGAAAGAGAAAATAATCAAGAAATCAGCATCCCATAACATAAAATACAAAGAGAAATACCTGTTTGAATTGTTGTGATAAGACTGCTGAGAATAACCCAGAAAAAAAAAAAGACCACAATAGAACAAGGACATATCTCCATTCCCCCTAGAAAAGACAAAAAAAAAAAGGTGGAAACTATCCTATGTCTTGGTCTTATGGAAAAAAGGTTCACAATTTTATTATGTTTATGAGTGGGGTAACTGAAGGTTGTGGTGGTTTAAGCTTCTGTATTATTGGACATTTGGTTCTAGGGGTGGCTTCCTTGAGGAGGTGTGTCGCTGTGCTTGCCTTTAGTGTTTCAAAGCCTGCGCGTTTCCAGTGAGCTCTCTTTGCTTCCTGCCTGTGTACCTGACGTGAGGTACTGCCACAGCACCATGTCTGCCAGCCTGCTACTGGGCTTCTCACCATGCTCTAGTGTCCGAACCTGTAAGCCCAGTAAACTTGCTTCTGTTAGTTGTTTTGACCATGCTGTCCCATCACAGCAATAGGAAAGTAGATAAAACAAAGATCTATTCAGGAAAACTCAAAAAAGAGCATAATTAAGTGGTATAAATAATATCATATGTATAAAAAATGTGCCAGAGTGGTCAAGATTATGTGTGAATTATTTTTTTCATTGCTGTTATATAGGTACACTTATGTAAATCACATTATATATACTTGTAACAATTGTGTATAGAAATATAAAATACACTTCTATCTATCTCTATATATATCCATTTCTATCTATATCTATCTATATACTGACATATATGTGTGCATATATATACGATGAGAAGGATGAGAAACAGGAAGAAGAGAGGCATGAGAAAAAGAGGAAGGTGACAAACACAATTATGAAAGCAAGGATGGAGAGGAAGAAGAGGAAGAAGAGGAGGTCACTAGTGTGAAGAAAGAGGGTGATCAGAAGGAACAGGATGGTGGTATGTAGATTGGGGAAGCAGGGTCCACATATCCTATTCAAAAATTCCAGAGGGAACAGCAACACTAAATAATAATTGTTTTTGAAGAATGAAAATTGGGAGTGGAATACATTAGGGTTTTTAGTATCATTTGACATTTTAAAATAAGAGGCATGTCATTTTTTACAAGAATACAATATAACAAAACAGCGTAAAAGGAGAAGCCACAGCGATTAAACCAGCAATTCCACCTTGCCTCAGAGGACACAGTGATAAGCTCTGATCTTAGACAATTTCAATGTGCTTTGAAAATGAGTCACTTTAAGGTACAGTCAGCTTTGCAGATGACAGGGCATTTTATGTCTTATGAAAAGCACATATCACTCTTGTATGGCTCCACATGACTTTGTCTACACTGATGCTCTGTGTCCTTCAGCCCCTTTCAATGACAAACACCTGCTCATTTCTCAAAAGAATACTAAAACTACATCCCACTAACGGAAGAATTAATTATTCCATCCCTTAGGCCTCCCATCACACATATGCTGTATCTTTGTCATAGTGCCTCCACCCTCTGGCGCCATTAGTCACTGACCTGTTTGTCTTCCCTGATGAACTGTGAGCCTACTCCCACAGTAAGGGGCATGTTTTATTCATGCCCATGACCTTGCTACTTGCCACTGAATTAGGCACCCAATAAGCTTCAATCTATATCTGCCTAATTAATTAGCCGGATCACAGCTCAGGAAAGGTGGGGCAGGCAGGCATCATTATCTTTCTCTGGCAGGTGAGGGCAGAGTCTCAGAGAACTGAGCACCTTGCATGTTTGCAAAGTTAGCAGTTTGCTCCTTGGCAGAGCTCATTTTTTACGCATTTGCATCTCGAAGGTGGTTGCTCATCACGAAGCTATCACACCAATTAGTAGGTACAAAAGCATGATTTAGTCAGACGACAGAACTGATGCTGGCCTTTCACTTCTTCATAGCAATTAAGCAGGATGTGGTCCCATTGCAGGGTTGGCCCTGAGGAGGCTTGAGGCACCTGAAAGCTGAGAACTCTTCCATTGCTACTCTTGGGTCCCCTAGGACTCTCAGCCTAGAGATAAGATTTGCTTACTTCTCGAGGCCCCAGGCTTCAGACTGACAATGAATGGAAATGTGATTCTCTGACATCAAAACTTTCATGGAGGGTAAAATCACAAAGGTACATTATAAATACTCTGCGAAAGAAAAACCCCAGGTGTGAGTATGAAACACAACACACTGCACATTGTGAGGGTGAGATAATAATGCTTCACAGATGGCCTGGGTTCTGCACAGTCTCTCTGTGAGTCTGTGATGCTTATTTATAAACCGGGAGCTCTAAATAAAGTTTCAAAGCAGGTGTGATTGCAGCTGCTCAAGGGCTGATACTCAACAAATGTTAATGGAATGATTAGGAACTTAATACAAGTAGCAATAAAAAGATTTTCCCAAGCACCCACCTAAGCCTTAAATGAGGTACAATTTACATGCCAAATATTTCATACTAATTAATCCCACATGACTTCATTTTGATTTTCATGGGTATTGCTAAGTCTTCCCAATGAGAACCAAATTGTTGTCTAAACAGAACTTGCACTGAACTATTTCTGCTTTGTCTGTCATCCCAACAAGAGAACAGAATCTTCAAAATCTTATTGATTTCCGTATTCTCTCTCCCCCATTAAAAACAGAAGACTTAGCACAATTTCATATGTATTATAACCACAGGTAGTTCCCAGGACCATTTGAATCAAATGGTGCATACTAATGAAATCCTAATGTGCAGAATAATTTGCAAAAAATACAATATTGGGTAACTTGCCAGGTAAATTTTATTTAATGTTTCTGTTCTTAGAATAACCTAAATATTAATAACTACTTTATTAATAACTACAGCTTGTAGTAGCAATTTATCTACAGGTAGTTTCACAAAAATGTTTTGCAAATACTGCCTACATTTCTCCTTGTAGGGTATAAATTCAGAACTAAGGAAAAACTCTGGATTATAATAGTAAGATGAAATATTCAGCATATACGATAAGTGCTAAGCTATAATGGAGAGAATATGGGAAGACTTTTTTCCATGAATCCATACTCCAAATATTCTCTTTTTCTCCAGTAATCTAGTTTTCAGTCTTTTAGTTTCAAATAAAGGAATATTTAAAGTTTGTCATTTATTTTTACAATTCCCACTTTTTAACATAAAATGTATGCAATATGTAGTATGTGAGCTGATGCATCTAATCAACTTCTTTACTATCTTTTAAGTATATTTTTTCATATCTCAGGAAGTTGCTTCATTGTATTTATCTTTTCTCTTGGGAACAAATAACCATAGAGTTTTTTATAAAATTAAATTTCTGAAAAACTAATATTCTAATATCTTTGTCACATGATATGCCCCTTTGGAGGCGTATAAATTATTATAAAAATCTTTGCTTCCAATAATATTGATCTGCATTGAAACTAGCTCAATAATATTTATTAGATTTAAAAGATGATACTTATTAATGCAAAGTTGGAAATGATTTTCCAGACAGAATGCAACTATGTGCATGACATGAATAATATGAAGGGAGATTATTTAACCTCTTTTTATCTCATTTAGGGTAAGCATTTTTTAAATTTTTGATTAATGGATCAGTAAAAATACTGTTCATTGTGTCCAAAGTTCCACTGCCCTTTACTTCATGATACTAAACGTCTTGGGTTAGCTAATTAAACCTTTATGTATTTCTATCTACTGTTGAAATTTTGTATGTCTACACAATGAATTTCCATCACGTCCATAGCACTATTACCCTCTAGTACCCAGATTTCTTGTCTCTGAACCCCTTTCTGCATCCTAACTTGTTGTTCAGTGCCTAAAACACTAAAAGAAAATCACCTTTTCCTCCAGCCACCATTAATACTTCTTCCCTCCTTGAGAGGGAATGGGGCCTCAAGGTCACCTCCTGGATCCATAACAGAACCTTGGAGGGCTCCCACTTGGGCAGACATCTGCATAGTACTTAAGTTGGAAAGACTTGCTGGATTGGCATTCTCTTGTGGGATTTACAACTCTTTGCACAGTTCTCATTGCTGGGCTGTGACCCCGTATGACTATTTGGAATAGGCATGCTTCCAGTCTTCTGACACCTTCTGGTCTATTTCTTTGTTTCTGAACTATTTCTTTGTTCTAGCGGGTAGCTTTTATGTGCGTACACATTGATCTCCTCAAGTAGATCGCTGTTCCACAATCTAAACTTCTCTATTGTAAACCTATCTGTCATAAGTATTCAGTGTTTTCAGGAACTACTTTTACCTCTCCAGACTGTCAACTTCAAGTCTCTAGGCCACAGACACTGGAAACACACACACATTTGCCTTTGATACGTTTTATATATATCTGTTTGGTTGAGTATCATATGAATAATTCCTAGGTGCTGAAATTACACATAGTAATACCCACTTCGCGTATACTTTGTGCTCTACACTTCAAGTATAACGAGATGCCAAACTCTTTTCTCACTTCCTAACATGAACCCATTGAGGACAGAAGTTGGTTATTAACAATTGACTAAATAGTTGTAAGAGGTCTTTACAAAGAAGAACAGTGTTCTATCACTTCTGATAACTTTCAGTGCCCCCTAAACAAAGAAGAACTGTGTTCTATCACTTCTGATAACTTTCAGTGCCCCCTAAACAAAGAAGAACTGTGTTCTATCACTTCTGATAACTTTCAGTGTCCCCTAAGTGAAATTGAACTCTGCTTTAGTCATTACATATGCTCTGCTTTTGTTTCTTGGAAACTTTTTCTAAAGTACTTCTTTTGTTTTCCTGTGTAGACATCAGAAAAAGAGAAGTCAACAGACCAACAGGACAGGTGTCAAGTGCTGTGAGAGCTGTCCCAGCATAGGATTATTTCTGCTTTGACCTATTCAAGGGCAAGTCTAAAATAAAAGCAAAATAATACATCTGTCATCAGTGTAACGACTCTAGTACACAAAGTAAATGCTTCTGACATAGTGGTACTCATTGAAGATTTTTGAATTGGAAGACATAATCAAAATAGCTAGATGCCAGAAGTTTTACTGCCATGCCTGGAGGTTTACATTATTTCAATGGTGATAGGGAATTCTTGGTCTTAGGACAAATATATAAAGAGGACCAGAGAAAAAGTGGGCTCTCTGGTGGAGATAAGAGAG
Organism: Dicrostonyx torquatus; assembly: GCA_028555095.1. NCBI lineage: Eukaryota > Metazoa > Chordata > Mammalia > Rodentia > Cricetidae > Dicrostonyx > Dicrostonyx torquatus. The sequence goes on along the minus strand of JAQHUG010000408.1, from coordinate 1,063,037 downwards.
GAGAGTAGGAGGAAAGAAAATGTAATGGTTTATTAAAAAATAAATTTAAAAATGGCTAAAAATTGAGTAATAGAAGTCAGTGAAATGGTAACTGTAATAAAGACAGCATTTCTACATCAGTTTCTGTTTGACAAAACATCGCTGTATATTGTATTGCATCTTCACATGCAGCTATTGTTCAGATAAACTTTTTTAGTTTATAAAAACTACTACAATATACATTTAAAGGGCAAGAAATATGGCTGAATTGAGAGACATCCATGGTGCTTCTTAAATTAACAAGCATATGTCAAAACAATTGCTTTCAGAAAATACCTTTCTCCCTCTCACTTTCCTCATTGAAAAATAGGAAAAAAAATATATGAACGAAGCAATTTTACGTAAGATACCTCACAAAGATTCATTTGAGTAATAGGGCCCCGTTTTCACCATCTAAAACTTTTGGATGTTTTTTCTAAAGATAATAAAATTTTATTTGATGTGGGATTTCTCTCTGTATGCTATGATTACCATTAATGAATAAAGAAACTTCTTTGGACCTATAGTAGGGCAGAACTTAGCTAGGCGGGAAAACTAAACTGAATGTTATAAAAAAGAAATGCAGAGAAGAGAAGACATGGAACCACCAGAGATAGATGCTAAGACCTTTACTCAGTAAGCCACAGCCATGTGACCATATACAGATTAATAAAAATGGATTAAATTTATATAAGAGTCAACCAATAAGAAGCTAGAGATTTAATTAATACAGTTTCTGTGTGATTGCTTTGGGTGTAAGCTAGCCAAGCAGCCAGGAACTAGCAAGTGGCCTCCTCCCACTACATTTATTCAACTACATTACCTGTTCTACCAAATCAGTCATGATGTAATCAAGGAGTTTATGGTATGCCATGCTAGCAAGATATTTGGCCAAAGAAGGCACTCAGTTTATATTGAATGAGAGTATAAATGTTTCCATTCTTGTATCCTATAAAGCACAATGAATGACAAAAAGGTCAAGTCATTATTTTGGACCAAATAATAAAAATCAGTGGAAATAATTTAATTTTAAATATGCTAATGCTTGGTATATGATTTCACAGAGAAATATGAGACATCTAAGAGGCACTCAATTGCAAGCAAAACTATAGTAAGCAAAATAAAAAATAGTCATTTTTCTATAGACACTGGCTAAATTTCTTTTTCCATCTGTTTTATATTGTTTTAACATATACTATAATCTTAGATATAAAAATAATACACAGTTTTATTCCAAAATTAAAATCACCTATTGAAATTTTATCTCAATCTTGGGGTACCTTAAAACTTCAATAAGCCAGTTATTTATGCTGCAGTTGTAAATATATCTGTGTCCTATCAGAGATCCTGATAGAAAATTCAGCAAAAGCAAACATCTAGCTCTCAAATAATTTGCGTATACTTCCAAGAATGATATGTGTTAGGCTATTCTAAATTCAGGTAGGTGCATTGTCAGCTCTGAAATTTAGACTTGGAGATGAAACCAAGATACCTATTTGTATTTCACCACAAAATTTATGAAATATCTATTTGTATCTTGTTACAAAAATCACATCCTAACATTACTTTGAGTGAACATTGATGCCTATGTATTATTTTACTCAATGTTAAAAATGAAGCAACACTTTTATCTTCTTAAAAAGCCTTAAGATTTCTTAGGCCAGATAACATAGTAACTTGGTCCACACTGCGGATCTAATATCCAAGTGAAAAGAAAATAGAGATCCATGGGAAGAGGCATGTAATTTTCTCTAATAGAGGTCACTCTGCCTTGCCTTAAAACAGTGGTTCTCAACCTTACTATTACCAAACACTTTTAATACAGTTCCTTATCTTGTGGTAACCCTACAACCATAAAATTATTTTTGTTGCTACTTCATTGCTCTAATTTTGCGACCGTGATGAATCATAATGTAAATATCTGTGTTTTCTGATGATCTTTGGTGACCCTATGATAGGAAACTCAAGGCAAAAGTTTGAAGCAGAAGCCATGGAGCGTCACTTTCTCCAAAGTTCACGTTCACCTACCTTGCTGATACAGCAGAGGCCTATTTGCTATGGATACCATTGCCCACAGGAGGCTGGCCCTCCTACATTGATTAGCAATCAAGAAAATGCTACAAAAATATGCTCACAGGCATATGTGATGAAGGCAATTCTTCAGTTGATGTTAAGTTGGCAGTCATGTTTAGTTGTCACGCTGAGATCTTGTCTGTAGTATGAAGGAGGAATGGGCTGTGTTCCTGGTGCCTGGCTAGCTTAACTCCCAAAATAATTACACAGAAACTATATTCAATTAAAAACTACCTGGTCCATTAGCTCTAGCCTCTTAATGGCTAACTCTCGCATCTTGATTAACCCATTTTTATAACCCATTTTTATTAATCTGTGTCCACCATGAGGACTTGGCTTACTGGCATGAGTCTAACCAGTATCCATCTTGGGAAGGAGAAGCATGACATCTACCCCACTGCCCTCTTCCCACCATTCTGTTCTGTCTACTCTGCCTACCTGATTTTTGCCCTATCAAAAGGCCAAGGGACTTTTCCTTCTTCAAAAAATGAAAGCAATACAAATGCAGTAGGACCTTCTACACCATTTCCCCTTTTTCTGTTTAAACAAAGAAGAAAGGCTTTCATTTTAACATAGTAAAATTACATATAACAAAACAGTTATCAAGCAATAACTACAGTTACAATGTTTAGATCTATTTTATCTTTTATCATAACAAAGGAAAACTATAACTTTAACTATATATTCTTCAACTCCATCAAAGACTCTAGAAGGATATAATATTACCTAAGTAAACAAGAAATAAGCAACTTCCAAAACTCTAGAAGTGACAGAGTCATCTTGCTGCCTGGACAGCCACCCAAAGTTCCTCTATACCCTTGGGACAACCATCTTCAGCCTACAGGTCCATAGTATCCAGCAGACATTCCATGAAGCAGGAAGTTTCAAAGACAGTTCAGTCACTTTTTGCTGTGTCCTGCAGAATGTCTCGCATATTCTTTCATGAAGCAGGAACCCTGAAGGATTATCTCACCCCTAGGCAAGTTTAGCAGTCCTCTCTCTGCAGGTTCTTTGTGTCCAGTTCATGCAACAGTCTAGGCAAGAGCAGTTTCTTGCTCTAATGGCTAACCAGCTCTTCAATGCCCATCTTCCTCTGAAGTAGCAGATGTGTCTCATTGTCATGAAAAGTCCTAAGTTACTAAAACACTTAGAATGCCATTTTCTGTAGTCTTTGAGAGATATGAAGAATGCCTATCTAAAATAAATCTAGAAAATCTAACTAACATGATTACAAGCTTGACTATTATCAATCATGATCCATTAACAACTTATATTTCCTAATTATACATTACATTTTTAAAATGAACTACACAATCACAATTCCTTAATCAAGATCAGAAATATATATATAACAAAATTGACCTTAAATTTGTATCACTAAAGCAAAATCCATACGAATGCAAATTATCCATATCTATATCATATCCCCCTTTAAATGTAAAAGAACATTTATAAACAATATTTGTGAATATGGGCATAGTTTTTTCTCTCCAAACTTCTTCCTGATGTCTTGGGGGCATTGTAAATCAGGTCTTTCATGGTGTATCCTATGTGCTAGGTTCATCTCAGTCACCAATTGAGTGAAGTAATTTTTTTGAGGATGTTCACAGTGACTTTTTGTTGTAATTAGGGGAGAGAGGGGCGTGTTGTGTTCCCCAGCTGCCTGGCTCCCAGCTGCTGGCCTGCTCAGCCACTGGTTACCTGCACCCGAAATAACCATGTGAGGATGGTATTCATTTAAACTCTGCCTGGCTTATTATCACTAGCCTTTTCCCGGCTAGCCCTCACCTCATAAACTAACCCATTATAAAAGTCTGTATGTCACCACGAGGTGGGTGACTTACCGGATGGAACTTCTGCTATGGGGGCCTCATGGCTACTGGCTCACTTTCTTTCTTCTCCTCAGAACTTCCGTTCTGTCTACTCCGCCCACCTAAGGGCTGACCTATCTATAAGCTAGGCAGCTCTTTATTCAACCAATAAGAGTAATACAAAATACAGGAGAACATTCCCACATCAACCTTTCAGGAGAACATGTTCTATCATACCATATTGGTCTTGAAGCAATCCACAGGACCTCATCCTCTATGAAAACAAAAGAAGAACTACTTTCCAAAGCATCATATCCTTAGACCCAAATTTTGAAATCAAGATACCTTTAGAATATATATGTTGGTTTAGCTTAGCAGACCACACAATGAAATGTCTCTCTGTATTCAGCTCCTTTATAGTCAAAAAGTTCAAAGAAAACACAATAAAATACATAATCAAGACATTCTGTAAATTTTGCATTTTTACATGGATTACTTTTATTCCTTTTAATCTATAACTATCTGTACTCTCTCACTTTAAAGACTTTACCCTTTTTTAAAAAAAGCATTAACTTTATATTATGACTTTCTATAGTCTTTTTCTTTTCTCTTCCAAGCCTAGGTACTTTATCTAACACTATCACCCATTTAGAGGTCTTTTATGTCTGAACCTGTCCTGTTGTGAACCTGTAATTCTTTACTATCTAGGAGCAGTTCTTAAAATCCTAAGCACTTCTTAAAAACTTCAGTTTGCACCATGTAGGGGTAATATGATACCACCTGTTTCCTGCCCAGTCTAAACCTTAACTGTTCTTTTATTATGATAATCATGATAGTTCCTGCCTCAGATCAGCACAGTTCAGCATGGCAGAGCATCTCCTGTTTCAGAGCTGTTTGGTGCTCTGAGCTGTGCACAGCTCCAGGCAGGCAGCAGTCCACATTGAAATCAAACAAGCGGTAGCACTTTAGTCAGAAACCCTGTCCAAACAGTCTGTCTCCAGCAGGAGCCAGAGATGGTGCTGGCAGCATAGCTGAGAAAGCAGGCATTTTAAAACTACCATGGATTTTTTACTGTTGCGGCTGCTGGGTGAGGAAATTTTCTCCATGCCCCCCCCCGCTAACAAACAGCAAAACTCTGTTAAACTCTGTATTCTTTTTAAAGCTCTCTCAAATTTTACGTAGAGTTGGTTGGCCACATTGGGTTTTACTGAAGTAATGTTAACTGAATAACAAATGGAAGCAACTTAAAGAGGAAGAATTAATTTTGACTGTGGTTTGAGAAAGTATGCAGTCCCACCGAGGTGAGAAAGGCATGGCAGAGTTCACAACAGGCCACATGTGGATGAACCAGGAAGCACAAAATAAGAAATAATAGCACTAGTTGGGAATAACCCCTGCCAATAAACTTCTTTATTCTTCCAAGGTTACCAGCACTAAAAATGTCATCTACATTCAGAGCAGGTCTTCTTCATTCAGTTATTTTTCTATCAAAACATCCTCACAGACATGCTCAGAAGTGTATCCGACTGATATGCTAGGAATCTCTTCACCCATAAGTGTTAACATTGTTAGCTGTCAGAGAGGGCTTAGTACAATTTTTATTCTCAAGAGAGCAGGAAATAGACCTCATGAAGATTCAAGGTTCTTCTGAATAAGTAAGGACGCTAGTATTCTAGGATATACTGGAATATAGTTCTAAATTAAAATACACAATCATTGCCTCTAATCAGCAATCTATCAGAATATATGTCTTATTCTTGATAAGAATCTTTCATTCTCAATTATCATGTCAACATTTAGGAAATAGTACTAAAAACCTCATATTCTTAGTTACATGAAGTGTTCACAGATATTAGTTGGTGTCACAAAAGTAAAGTCTCTCTGAAGCAGGCCCAGATCACAGTCTAGGCATGACTGCCCTTGAGCAATATGATCTAGCAGAGTGTAAGATGGTGGTCCATGGTCAGAAGCCTTCACTTGGCTGACATGTATAATCTAGTAGAGGGTAGGACTGGGGTCTGTGGTCATATGACTGCACTTACACGGCACGATCGAGCAGAGTGTAGAGCTGGGGTATGTGGTAGGAAGAGATTTTCTGTGAAGCTTTGAGCAGATATAATAAGCTAGAGACTTAAAGACTTTATACTTCAAGTCTTAAAAACTCTAAGATGCTGAGTGGAGAGATGACATCTCTATCAAGGAATTACCCACCACTTAGAAAAGCAGCCACTCCTTCCTTAAGGAGCTTATGAGAAAACAAAACAGAATGACTCAGTCATTGACATCAGGCAGGTATTATCATAAACTATTCTTTGATTCTAAGAGCTATTCTTTAAATATAGTTTCTAATTATACTGACAAATCTTACCATCCATAAGAATTCACTACTTGTTTTACTATAATCTTTAAAATTGACATGTATTATTTTCCATTTGTATTTCCTCTTCTGGAAATGTAACAATTGATTCTTCTACTAATATGCATATTATTTTTCTGTGTTCCCTATGTTAAGAACTTTCTTTAAAGCTACCATCAAAAATTAATGAAGTTAATACTTACATACAATTTCTAGTTTCCATTTTTCTTTTGACTTACAAATTTGTTTTTTTAAATATGGGATTATGTCTAATGTGTGTTTAAAGAAGGAATAAACCATGTTTTCCCTTCCACTTTCTTGCTTATGATCACTACATTTTTTTCAATAGAGCAATTCATAAGATTAGAAATTTTATTTTAACAATAATGATGCATTTAGTAAATTCAGAAGATACAGAAATATGGGAACTTTTGTATACTTAAAATTATTTTTGAATGTAATATTGTCTGGTGGATCCTGGAGAGTCTGACATTCTGAAAGTCAAGACACTATGCTACTGTATCGTATTAATTGACCTTCAGTAACAAATGGCATAGATGTTGGAGGCATGTCATATATACATATAGCAAATACAAAGAATACGACTTTCCTTCTCATGTATTTCTTTTTTCTAATTGATTTTTATTGAGCTCTGCATTTTTCTCTGCTCCACTCTCTGCTTCCTTTTGCTACATTGCTACTATGTTAACGAGGCTCTGTCCTACCCAAATTACATTATGCTTCATGATTACTGTTATTAAGTTTACTTCTATTTTTTCTTTCTATAAGTCATAGTGAAATAAGCATCTTTCTATGTAATCTGTCCATTTCCCAAGCAGTACAGTTTCCATTAAATGTACATAAGATAGTATGCTTATTCAGGGGACATAAAAGACTTTTTTAAAAATTTCTCCCCACCCCACTTTTTATTGATTTTTATTGAGCTCTACATTTTTCTCTGCTCCCCTCCTTGTCTTTCCCCTCCCCTCTCCAGACCTCCCCCAAGACTCTTAAAAGTCCAATTGCACATTGTAAGATTTCTACCGTAGTGCTTTCTCTGGCCACAACTGCCTGAGCCTCAATCCCCAGCAGTATAGACTATTGCCTTTCATGGTCCTATTTGCCCTTTGGGTCATACTCACACACACATGCATAAACACACAGTCAACTGTTACCAGTGTTTAAGTGGAAATTATAGAAATGTTTGCCTCTTTGGTTATAGTTCAAGGTAAAGAAAAATAAATAGTGGCTTATGAGTTATTGATTGGAAGCAAGGTATCATTTGTCAAAGCAGTCATTGGCTTGAAATATCAGCAACCCCAACAAACACATATGCCTCAATCACAGATTTTCTGCTCATGTTCTGAAATGGAAGCACAAAGCCATATTGATTGCATTCTGGAATTAAAGCTCAGCTCGATGGTTGCAAGCACACCATTGCCTATAATACATTTATTTTGAGACTTGTATAACTAACAGCTGAGAAAAATCAATGTGTGAGGCACAGCTTGACTGACCTTTAACAAACAAAATAACCTTTTATTTCTCTACCCCACACCTCATGGATTTTAGTCTTTCTTTTCTAGTCTTTTATGACTTAAAAAAGGTACACACACACACAAATCTGTGTTAGGTAGCTTAAGAGGAAGGTGACTTAATGGAAGCTGGTGGACAGGGAAATTTAAGCAGGTTACAATAAATGACTTAGTCACAGATATCTGTGAGCTATTAGCCGATTCATCTTACTGTAATTTAATCTTTCTCTGTTTTGGATGGAAGTTTCTAGGAGCATTTGATGAAGTGAAAATGGTGCCTCAAAAACTAACGCCCAATATGACATTAGAAGAAGTTGAGGCAAGATAAAATACTCACAGAGCTCATCAAATAAGTTCAAGTTGTTTGAAAAAGCAACTGGTTATATATGGTATGTAAACATTCATCTGTCATGAGGTTTATTTCTTAATATTCCAAACATTCTAAGCCCATTACTTCACCAACTGAGTCTCTTAAGTTGGGGAGTTAGCTGGGCAGGATAGTAAGTGGGAGAAATCCATAAAACCATCCATGTCAGAGTTTAATAGTAATGGATCAAAAGGACAGCTCAGGGGGTAAGGGTGTTTGGTTATTCAGCCTGACACCATGAGTCTGATCATCAGGATCTACATGCAAAGAGAGAGCTGACTCCCACAGGTTGTCTGATAAACTCCACTCATGTGCCCTGGTACATGTGAGAAATGAATACTTGTTTTATTCAGTGTGGGACCCTCAGCCCATGGAAAGGTACTACCTACATTTATGAGTAGGCGGTAAGTCTTCCCATCTCACTCTAGCTTCTCAGGGATGTCTCTCACAGACATATAAGGAGATTCATTTCCTAGGCAATTTTAAACACAGTCAACTAGACAATGAAGTTTAGTTATCACCAGAATTTTAAGGGGGATACCATGAGGATATTGGTGTTTTCACAAATGCAATTGTGAGGACGGCTTTGCCTCTCTCATCATAAGCCAGAATGAGAAGGCATCATCTACGTGCTAGGAAAGAGGCATTCACCAGCCAATGAAAATATTACTGAGGTTAGGCTTCCAAACCTACAAAATTGTGGTCACTAAGACTTCACTTTCTCTAAGGTACCTGAGTTCAGTAGCCTCAGTGAACTGACACAGGTGGTCAGAGAAAGTTGGGAGATGTTTTATAAGGTCTACAGAAAAACAGAAAACGAGCTACACAGATTTGGGGAAAGAGTTTCCCCCAGCCCCAGGGAAACAGCATCAAGTCAGGAGTTCACTTAAACTTGAAGACCATCTAACAGGATTCACCTATTGATGCAGTAATTTGAAGGATAAAGTGTCAGGACACAAAAGGTTAAAGTAGAAAAAAAACATATCGTGCTTTGCCAAGGTTAGTTGCATTTTATCTTTCATTAAATGGAAACGATTAAAGATTTTTTGAGAAGTATTGACTCATCTGACTTAAACTGACTCCTGTTCTCAAGTAAATGAGAAAGGTCAAACATAGAACACTTCATTGGGGGAAGAAAGAACTGAAACTGTAGGTGGCTTAAATGATGTTTTGCAATCTATGTTTCACATACATTTCTTATTTACCTGTAAGCAACTGCCATGTGGCTTTGTAAGAGCCACACAACCTAAGACTTCCCTAAATAATTCCCTGGAGTCAGCTGCTCTCTTGTGGATTTTTCCTCTATCTTCTATATACTTGTCTATATACTTCTCCAAAGTCAGCTCAGGCTATGAGGCTGAAGTCAGCTCAGGATATGAGTGCTGAAGTCAGCTCAGGATATGAGGCTGCAGATAAGCTAACTACACTTACACACATGTTTGAAACCACATAGTGGAGCTGATTATTTGCTTACTTGAAAAATATTACAAAAATAATAAACATTGTTTCTGTCAAAAGCAAACAATAAAAAAGGCAGAATCAACTCATTGATCATCAACTCTTTCCCTAGAAGCCTATCTCATTTTGTTATGGCCACAGCCCCTTTTCTGTACAGTCTTTTATAGGATTTCTTTTTCATTCCTTAATCCAGAAATTTGGCTCAGCAAATTGTTTTTACTCTCACTCACAGGTTTGGTTTTACAGTTAGATTTGAACATAGTAACGGTACTTGTGCGGAAATGATGCTTAGTGTACATAAATGAATAAATAACTGATGTAAATTATGAATAAAACCAATACACAGTCTTTTCAACCATTGTGTTTCATATTCCTACAACATGGATAGCCTTTATTTTTAATCTTTATGATAAGAAGGGCATAGTAGAAGGAATCTATGAGGCAGCCCTTCTTACCATAATAGAGGGTAACTGTAGGCCAAATTAAACTTTTTCCTTTAAGTTGCATTCGGCAAATATCTGTCATGGCAACAGCACCAATGCTGTGTTAATCATCCTTTGCTGGGGAACAATGGTCTTATACCCTGTAAAGATTTTTCACTTGTATAAATTTAATAAAATGATGATTGGCCAGTAGCCAGGCAGGAAGTTTACGCAGGGCAACCAGAACAGGAGAATTCTGGGTAGAGGACAGGACCAGTCTGCAGTCATCATCAGACACAGAGGAAGCAAGATGAGAAGGCCTCACTGATAAAAGGTACCAAGCCATGTGACTAACACAGACAAGAATTATGGATTAATGTAGGATGTAGGAGTTAATAAGAACCCTGAGCTAATAGGCCAACCAGTTTATGATTAATGTAGACTCTGTGTGTTTCTTTGGGACTGAATGACTGCGGGATCAGGTTGGGTAGAAACCTCTGTCAATATCCTTATGAATGAATCACTGCTTAAAATGTGAAACTTGTAAGGATATCTATCTTTTTATGATCATTTGTTTTACTCATATTTGCCTTCTTGTTTTTTAGAAACTTTTTTTTCAAGATAAGGTTTTTCTTCGTGTAGCCCTAACTGCCTGGAACACACTCTACAGCTCTGTAGATCAGGTTGGCCTCAAACTCACAGAGATCTTCCTGACTCTGCCTCTTAAGTGTTACCATTAAAGCCATGTGCCACCACTGCCAGGCAAACAATTATTCATTTTTATTTGTTTTTGAGACTGGGTCTCTAGATATTTCTTGATAAATATCTATAGACTAACTAAATATGATTATCTTTAAAATCTTCACATATAAAATTAAATTTGAAGTTCTATAGAATTTAACTTTGTCCAGAAACTCCTGGGCATGGACAGATTGTGGTTGGTATATTTAATGAGACTCCACTGAAGAAAACTGATTTTTCATTTCCAAGCAGGTATCAATTACAAGTAACTTCTTGGTTAGAGGAGGAATTTCATGCCAACTTCCCCTTTTCAGTGCTAAGATTTTGTTTGGTTTGAATTTGTGCAAGTCTTGTCTTTGCTGCAAGTCCTATAAGTCCTATAAGTGGATATGTGCATCTGCCCTTTGTATTTGAAAGACACTGGTTCCTTGGTCTCATCTACCATGTCTGCCTCTTACAAACTTTGTGCCTGCTGTTCCCATAAGCTCCCAAGCCTTGAAATGTATTTCTGCTTGTTTGTTTTTGGTTTTTTTTCTGGATTTCACATCATGTATCCTGACCCCATTCACCTCCCTCTCTTCTTTCTTCTATGCTCTACCCTTGCAACCTCCCCCACAAAACAAAATTTAATGCATGTTTTACACTTTTTAGTTCAGGATGATTTTCATTGAATCCAAATAATAAATATTTTGTAATTTTCAAAATTTCATCTTTGTAGTACATACTACTATTATAAAACATAAAAGGAGTAGTTTAGACAATAAAAAGTGGTGATTTTAGCTTCTAGTCAACCTTGTGTGTAAGAGTAAGCAGTCCTGGATATGATTGGGGGCTGTGAGTGAGACACAGTGACATTCACTTGCAGCCATAGTAGCTCTAAGCTGTTATTCTAATCCCTGCTTATTGATGACAGAGCAAGGTCTGTCAAGTTGTTTCCCGCATCACTGCTTTCCTCTGTGTTATGGATTTTTCCCACATTTGTGACAAATGAACGTGTCCCCTGCATTCTCTTTCCCCTGCCAACAGAGGGACCACTAGACTGGTCCTGGTCAGTCTCCAACTTCAGGGCCTCCCAGAGGCCTGTTTGCTGCTACTTTTCAAAGGCATTCACATGCTCTGTGCCCAGGGCTTTTTGCTAACTTTGCCTCTTTGCTCTGCCTCTCTTGTTCTGCTTGCACTGAAAGCCTGACATATGAGTCTTATTTTAGTGTCAAATTCAATTTGTTCTTCCTAGCAGCTTTCCTTGTGCACTTCTGCAAATCAATGAAGTGGGGATGGAACCAAAGGATTACTCATTGAATACTAATCTAATATAATGAAAGTCCTTTTTGTAGGAAGGAAAAAAAATAAATGCTGGAAAATTGAACTGTCTGAGGTGAGCCAAATGAAAGAATAGAGAAAAAGCAATGTGGCACAGAAGAAATAGGGCTGGGCCACAGAACACTCACTGACTCACACTAGATTTTTCTTCTAACACGAATAGGGCTGCGAAATGTTACTTTGGTGTCAATGCTACTTATCTTAAAAGCACAACATTCTGGGTAGAGTGAAGCGTACCTGTAATCCTGTTATGCAGGCATCAGAGGCAGGAGGATAAAGGCCAGTCTCTTATACACAGACAATAGGAAGACAGGCAGAGCTACACAGTGAAGTGGCATCTCAAAAAGCTTAAAGAAAACAAAATAAAATATGCAATAAATAAAAGCACAATGTTCTGAAGTTTCCAGGGTTTGTTGTTTTCTCTTTTCCACATTTGACTAGATGGATACCTATGAAGGCAAGATTTTCTGGTCTTTCAATTTTTCAATTCAGTTACTATCATCTGGAAATTCAGTTTTCATTGCCCTTCTGGTCAACCTCCACTCTTTCATGTCAAGACTGCTTTTCTTTTGTTTGGAGATTTTCTTAGTTCTGTGTTCCAAAATGAGAAGCAATGCTCTTCAGTTCATGATGCTTGTCCCTGACTCCAGAAGAACACCTCCACCTGAAAGTTTGTTGATGTGAACTGTAATGCTCATAGACTCTCTCAACAGAAATTAGATGGAAGAAGTCTTCAACTGCTCTCATGGTGACTCATCCACCTAAACTCATGAATGAAGCATCCCTCTACAAAATTATAAGAACCTCTCACATCAGAGTGATTTCCAAACACCAACTCCAAAGATATTTTGGGGGGGGTTGTTTTTGTTTTCTTTTTCTCCTTCCTTCCTTCCTTTCTTTCTTTACTTTTTTCTTTTCTTTCTTTTTATTTCTTTTTTTTGTAAATCTGAGAGATAAGTTGCTCATCTAACTTCCTCATTGTTTGGTTATATTTCCTGTAACTGCTGATGGTCTTGTTTTTCTATTAAAGAAGCTGTGTAGACTTGGTGCTCTCTGCATTATGCTAAACTTGCAACTTCATAGACTTTCTGGTTCAGGTTAAGTGACTGAATACAAAGAATTTGATCTTTTAGACCTGTCTCACACAGATCCCAAAATTAGCTTTCCACCTATTGAAAGTTTGGAAACTTAGGCTAGGAGAAAAATTGAACAAAGTTTAACAGTGCCTTTTTTGGAGTAGATGCAGCCTTGTTGAAGGATATGTGTCACTATGTGGGTGGAATTTGAGTTCTCCTATGCTCAAACTACTACTCCCAGTATCACAGACCACTTCCTGATCAGAATGTATCCCACATCATGTCTGCCTGCACGTCACCATCCTCCCTGCCATGATGATAATAGACTAAAGTGCCTCCTCAATTAAATGTTTTCCTTTAAAGAGTTGCCATGGTCATAGTGGCTCTTCTTAGCAATAGAAACCTTAACTAAGGCATCTGGTATGACAGTCACTTTTGTATCTTACCTTGCTAGTGTACATTAGCCAAGAAGAATGATGTTTCACTTAGAACCATTTGTGCGATCATAAGTGCACAGCATACCATAAAAGAGAAACTTCACAGAAAAGCACTCCATGCACTAGAAGCTCTCTAAGTTCTAGGGGAGGTAATTAATGCCCCCAAAGCATCATGTTTTAAGGTGTTATTTTTTAAGCCCCCACAACATGAGATATGTTACAAGTATCCAGCCATCTGCCTTTACTTAAGGACTTTCCTTTTCCCAATTGGAGAATTTGTCTCTGAAAGCAGTTAGAGACTTTTAAAAAGGAGATCCATTCCAAAATATGTGTTCCATTTATCACTGGATACTTCAGGGTGGGAAAGACAAAAGTCCTTGGAGAGGAAGGAAGCATGGGGCTTCTAGCTGAGAATTTGGCTTATATAAAATAAGGAGCTATGCATGGTAACAGCTTGCTCTTTCCAATTACACAATGCAAGTTTTGATAAAGAAATTGACATTTTCAGTATTTATCCAGTGCCCAGTGCATTCTATTTTACATTTGACACCTCTGAAACTTCCTGGAAATGCATAGTCTTACTCAACCTCACATGAAGAAGACAAACAATATTAAATGGGTTTTCTAGTGCTCATAGCTTCAATGGCAGCATAATAATGAGGTGAACTTCCCACCAAGGTGAACAGGTGGATACACTCAGCACTGAAATGGTTTCCTCCTTATGTCTGGGACACCACTAGAGGTTACTATTCAGAATTAGGGTGTGTTTTCCCACTTCAAGTATGTAGTCAAGTAAATCACTCACAAATGTGTCCAAAGCCATATCACTTAGCTAATTTCAGAGATAGCCAAGATGAAAACCATGATTTACAATCACTATACAAACTTTCATTTATTTAAGTAGCTGTTAGTAAAAGAAATGAAAAAGAAAACTAGTTATTCTAATATACTATTAAGGAATATTAAATGATATTTTACACTGGATAAATGAGCACATTTGTTAGTAAATATAATATTAAATTTGAGGTATGTATTATCTTTCTCATTGCTATGACCAAATACTTGATAAGAAACAGGACAATGAGGGTTGGTTTTGGTTCCTAGTTCAAGGGTATACATTCTGTCATGGTGAATCAAGCATGGTAGGAGTATCGGTGTAACGTGGTCACATTGTGCCCATAGTCAGGACTCAGAGAATGATAAAGGCTGCTGCTCATCTCTATTTCCCTTTGTATGTAGCCTAGAACCACAGCCCATGCATTGATGCTGCTCACACTTAGGGTAGGACTTACCCAACTAAGGTAATCAAATCTAGAAAATTCCTCATAGACATGAAAAGAGATTTGTCCCCAAGTTGAGTCTAGATCTAGCCAAGTTGACAATCACTATTCCGCTTTATATATGAATCCCTAATATTTTCTAATGTGTACTGATAGCATTAAACGTGAATTAGAGAGACTATATTAAGAACATTAAATGCACCAAGATAATGTTACCATATATAAAATTCATGATCTATGATAAATAATACATATACATAACTTATATGAATTATCTAAATTTAACTAAAATTTACTTCATTGATGCATTTCATTATGTATTTTTAAATATGTAGATTTTTAGTTGCATGCATGCTTTATATAGAATTAAGGTTGTTTTTTTTTTTTTTTTTTTGGTTTTTCGAGACAGGGTTTCTCTGTGGCTCTGGAGCCTGTGCTGGAACTAGCTATTGTAAACCAGGCTGGTCTCGAATAGAATTAAGTTTTATATTTTAATTATAATTGGTTTTATTTTATTTTATATTAATTAATTATGATTTATTTATAACTAAAATATTCTCTATACTATGACCAGTCAGGGTCTCTGTATTAACTATCTACCACAAAAATTGAGCTTCTCTGATGAGGATTGAGACATACACTGTCCTATGAGTATAGTGATAAGTAACCAGAAGTCCATGCCATGTCCCTTTAGTAGAGTGATCATAGTAGGTTCTCCCTAGGACCCATGATCTGTCTATCCACATGTTACTAGTTCCAGGAAGGATGCCAGCCATGGATTTCCTTTTTAGGATAAGACCTTAACCCTCAGTAGAAAGTGATTGGTTACTCCTATTGCATTCATGTCCCTACTGCATCAGCTGGTACATCTTGGCATGGTATCATTATTGTAGTTTACAGGGTTCAGGACTGGGTATGACTGATGATTACTTGTGATTGATCATTGCCTTTCTCTTCCAGCATCACACATAGCACTTCACAGCATTATGAAAGATACCAATAGGAATGTAATTTCAGGTGAGTACTAGTTTGGCTTTTCCATGTTTTATGGCTCAAATATGCAGATCTTCAATAACTGGGTCTTATGGTCAAGTTCTATAGAGAATTGTCAGCAGTCTGTAATGGTTGGGAAGGGTCTGTGTGGTGAACAGATCTCACTGGCCAACAGCTCCAAATGGTAGCCCGGTCCTAAAAGTGCATACATTTTAAAGTTCATCACAAAAATAGAACAGACATTATTAGTTATCTGATGCTTCATTATGAAATTATATTTACCTATGCATTATTCTATGCTACTAATTTCCTATTTTATTTGAAAGTTTTATTCTCATGGCATATATTTGATATTCTTCCATTCATACTGTGTCTCACTACTGTTGATAATTTACTATTGTCATCCATTTTTGTCATTTCAAGTCATTAGAAGAGACTTAT
>JAQHUG010000408.1:998575-1033351 GCA_028555095.1 Dicrostonyx torquatus | reverse complement strand
GCCTCCCAGGTACTGGCTTCATTGTCCTTGATATTCTGTCCTGGTTCCCTTTGATAACTGAGTGTAAGATGAAGTGAACTTTTACTCCATCACCAAAAATGCTAATTAAAACCATAAAAATGTTTAGAAAATGACATACAGAGAGATAGCTCACGTTCTTAGGTTTTTTTTTTTTACTTTAAGTTAATAAATGTCTATGAGTCTACTAGATTTGGACTATTTTCTTTGGGTAAATTTTCCCATTGGAGGTTTTATTACTTGCCGTTCCCTGTCATGTCACCATGAATCATTGTGACTTTTGTCAAAATTTTTCTTTGTAGCTCTTAATGGATCAGGATGTAAAGACTTTTAAAACAATATGCACACTGAATTTAATTAATGTTTTAAGACATCTTCTGTGTTTTACAGTCACATCATCACAATAATTAGACAGATATATTTTTAATGAATCCCCTCTTATCAGCCATACTAAAATATTCGACTTAGTTAGCTAAATGAGGAAAAGAAGATCTTCAAGAACTTATTGTTTTAGTTGTTTGCTAATTTTGCATTTTATTTTCTTCCTAATTGATAGACTAGTTGATTGTTTAATTTTGTAATATCTTACAAAATATATTCAATTACTTCTAATTTTGGGCTGAATTCCAAAATACTCTGGGGAAATGCACAGGAGCTCTAGAAGAGTTGGCCCAAAAAACAGGGTGTTCTTGATCAAGATGACAGACTCTTGAATGTACATCTAGACTCTGACCAAAACAGAAACCATCTATGACTCTTTTCATGAGACTGAGTCTCGGAGAATATCTTTCTCAAAAGAGGATATCATTTTTTTCCCTTGGAGTACAATCAATATCTCTGTTCCTATTCTGAGATTTCAAAGTTCAGACATTTTACCTGAATCTTCTAATATATTCTATGTTTTACTGTATTTTTCCTAACTTCTTTGATTTCTCCTTTTATCCCCTGGATAAGAAATCCCAGTGAAAATTTCCCTAAGTATCTTACATGCATTCCCACACTATTTGAAACATTGGAATTTAATGAAAATTCAAATTTCATTCTGATGCAATATCTAATTGCATCATTGAGAAAATATAACTCTTTGTCATGAATAAACCAAGTTGATTGACTCTCACATCAGTTGTTAGGATAAGGACTGGAAGTGTGAATCGTTGGAAGAGTACAGGCCTAGTATGTGGGAGGCCTGGAATTCCATTCCAAGCACCATCCACAAATTAGGAGCCAAAGAAGCTTTCAGGTGTAGAGAGAGGCTGCTCATTCATTTTCCAACTGCTCAGACCCAAATATCACATAGAAACTATTTGACCAATGACTCAGGCATATTTCTAGCTAGCTCTTACATTTCTATTAATCTATGTATTGGCATGAAGCTGTGGCTTACTGGTAAGGATCTGGCATCTGTCTCTTTTGGCAGCTATATGGCATCTCTCTGACTCTGCCTACTCTCTCTATATAACTCT
Organism: Dicrostonyx torquatus; assembly: GCA_028555095.1. Taxonomy (NCBI): domain Eukaryota; kingdom Metazoa; phylum Chordata; class Mammalia; order Rodentia; family Cricetidae; genus Dicrostonyx; species Dicrostonyx torquatus. The sequence continues at coordinate 1,031,870 of JAQHUG010000408.1, read as the reverse complement.
TGCAGCCTGGCTATATTCAGCCCTGCTATGGGCTGAAACAACTTCTTTATCAACCAATGATAGTAAAACATATTCACAGAATGCAGAGGGGATCTACGTCATCCAGGTAAAATCTGAAGTCAGAGCAAAGTCAAAGCTCACATGTACATTGAGCTGGTGCAGGCTTCTGAACGGCTCTGTTACTATGTGAGGCTGATTAATGGATTAGCAGAAATTAGAATAAATCAGCCTTGCTATGTTGCTGTTCTGGCAACCAGCAGTTGGAATCTAAGATTTGAGTAGGAGCCACAATTGTAGAGAAAAGTGACTTACTTCTCGCCTCTCCTCGTCTGTAGAGACTGTCACTCTTTGGCATCTTGATACCATACTGGGAACGTAGTGCATGTGAGCTTCCACTCTCACATCACCATTGTCTTGTCCTCTGCGAATTTTAATCTCTTCTGTTTACCTAGTTAAAAAATAAAAGTTGCCGGGTGGTGGTGGCACACACCTTTAATCCCAGCACTCGGGTGGCAGAGGCAGGTGGATCTTTGTGAGTTCAAGACCAGCCTGGTCTACAAGAGCTAGTTCCAGCGCAGGCTCCAAAGCCACAGAGAAACCCTGTCTCGAAAAAACAAAAGAAAAAAAAGTTACCATTGTGAAGCATAATTTAATAAAACTTGGAATCAGAAGTTGGGGTTCAACCTNAAAAAAAAGTTACCATTGTGAAGCATAATTTAATAAAACTTGGAATCAGAAGTTGGGGTTCAACCTGAAAATCTGAAAAGCAAAACAGCCAGCCTCTGGCTCTTACCTCCACCTCAGTCTGAAATGGCGACCCTGATTCCAGGAATATCAGGAGACTGTGTCTCTGAGAGTTGTTTCCTCCCATTTTATAATCATCTCTAGGGCTGGGATTAAAGGTGTGCACCACTATCATTAAAGGCATGTGCCACCCAGTTTCTATGACAACTAGTGTACCTACTGGGATTAAAGGTGTGCGTACCATAATTTGTTCTGTAAGGCTAACCAATGCGACTTTTTACTCTCAGATCTTCAGGCAGTCTTTATTTATTAAAATATAATTGATATGCCACTACGCCATTGAATTTCTATGTATTTGTTACTTTTCTTTATTTTATGGCGTTCTGTTTGCCCAAAAGTTGTGAATAATGAAGGATTTATTTTAAACTACAGATTGAGGGGTTATAGTTTATATGATGAGGACACATGATGATTGAAGCAGAAGGTACCTAATCTTTAATTTATAGTCAGGAAGCAGGGAGAGATGAATACTCCTGGTAAGCTCATTATCTTCCTCTTTCTTTATATTCAGTCCCGGACCTCAGCAAACTCAGAGTGTGCATTCTTTCCTTTGTGTAAATTCCCTCACATACACACCAAGAATAATGCCACTGAAGTGAAGCTAAATTCAGACAAATTTACAATAAAGATTAACCATCAGAGGGTCCCCTAAAGATTACCTAACTTCATAAAATCAAATGCAGGTTTTTTTTTTTTACAAAGACTATTTTTTTCTCAAAAAAAAACCCAATATGCACATGCAGGACATTGTATGGATGTGTCACAGGGCCATTCTTCAAGCCATTACCGAGGACTTTTCCTATAAGTAACAACAAACGTCCTCACACAGGCCTTTTCCTCTATTTTGAACACTTCATGGGCATTTATTTGGTTTGCTCTCACCAATACAACAGGTACCACTTTCTTCCCTGAAGACTTCTTCCTGTGTTTATTGTACCATTATCTATGCCATCACACCCATCTTCTGTCTTTTCAAACATCACATTATTGCGATCTCTGTGATAGATGTTTTAGTTCATCTTTCTACCTACAATGTTTCTGATGTTGTTTGATGTGCTGTTGAGAATTGAATTTATTGACTGTGGTAGTTGACATCAATTGTGACCTTCACAGAACCTAAAATCACCTCCTATATAAATATCTGAGAGTATCTTTGAGGGAACTTCTACATTGTTTTAACTGAGGTGAAAGGACTCCACTAAATATGAGTGGCATCAGACAATGGATGGGATCCTAGAATGAAGCAATGGAAGAATCAAGCAGAGAAGAAGCATTTATTTGCCTGCTTCCTAACTAGAGATGCTCTATGATCAGTTACCTCAATGAGAACCAACACAAATTATCCCTCTGATTATCTTATTCATTATTTGGTCCATCAATGATGATTCTACACTAGTACTTAACTACAGCTACAGCTTTTCCTACTTTTGAATTTTATTTTTATATTGAGTCACACAAAGTTGCACAGGCAGCTTTGAATTTGTCACCCACCTCCTCAAACTCTGAAGTGACATATTATATAAATGTAATTTCTTGCCTAGTAATTATAAGTAATTTTATATGACTAACTCCTTGTTTGACATCACCTCAATTTTACACTGCATAAGACCTCTATGATGACCTGAGTATCAGGCTATTGCCAGCACAGAATGAACAATGAGGTCAAAAAGAATAAGGATCTTGTATTTTTAGTCTAGAAGGCAGCGTATGAGCAGACTGTTGTGGGAGAACAGCAAGACAAAGAGCAGGTAGACTGAAGGTAGATCTGCAATCATCCCTAGATCTGAAGACACAAGGAAAGGGGCAGTTAACAGAGGTGAAGAAGGAATTCTGTGGGGTCTGTGAAACTGCCAACCTGCTCATTGGCAAAATACTGAAAGAGCCAGAGATACTGATCAATGTATTCTCCTTCTGTTAGCTTCCTACCAGAGTTGAGCCATGTAGGGTCAAGTGGAAAACAAATATGGAACAGAAAACAAAAGATAATAGTACCCTCAGTTCAGTCCCCATTCCTAGACAGTCTTGGGTCCTTTCGTTAACAGTACTCATTAGAGTCTGAAATTGTACTACCTTATCTTGTTCCCAGCCATGACTAATATAGAAGTTCCATACAATCAAGAACTTCTCTACATTATTCTTATTTACTCTTTAATGTAAAAGTTTTCATTTATTTCTTCTTTGGAATGCATCATTTTATTTCCATTGCCTAAAATTGAACATGATATGATGATTTGATATTGATGGTTTTTGTAATTTAAGCAAATAAAGCTATGTCTGTAATATTCATTGGTTATTTTCTATAATGCAGTCATTCATACATATATGTAATACTTATATGTGTACATAGTGTATAATATAAAACTATGTAAATATTTATATTATATTCACACATATATGAGGAGAGAAAGGGAGAGAGAGATAAGAGAAGATCATTAGATTATTTGAAGGTATGGATGAACAGTATTAAGCAGCCATTCTATTAGGAGAATCTTCCTGCCTTGGGGAGATTTACCTTTGTCATTGCCATGTTTTTCTTTCCCTGACCTTCAGTTTCTTTCTGTGTATGAACAGTATATGGGATGAAAATCTTGCTACATCTGTTTTGAAGATGAGATTAAACTATTCCAATGTTCAGTGACCAGATTTTGATAGCTGTCCAGCACATTCTCATTCATTTGAAATTTACCCCAGGAATCTATCTTATGTCTTTATTTAAATTTGCATAAGTAGTGCTAGTCCATCTTTTTTCACATTCAGAGAAAAAAAGCAAAGCTACCTTGCCAATTATACAAATCTTCCTTTCTAAAACAGAAGTATGGGCTAGCAGTTCTTTCAGGCTCTGCTTCTTTAAAGTATTTGTAAGCTTATGCAAAGCCGTTTACTAACATGTGCATATAGCTGAAGGAAATAACCGAAGTGTTTCCTCTCAAGCATCTGCAGTCTAGTGTGGTGTGAAGAGCTGCTCAGTGAGAGACGTCCTCTAACGTCAAAATCAGGAAGCAAACCTTCACCTCAACATGACAGATCTGTGTCAAGGACGTCATGGAAATTTTCAGAAAATCCATAACATTTTAACCAAACTGAAGAGAGTTTTCTGAGCGCTAGAGACAGATTGAACATTTACTATTAATGTAAAGGAAGCTGGGTGAGTCTCTAACATAAAGTGAGTCTTAGTCTTCTCATGGCATCTTTTTTAAGTTCAATCCTAACTTTTCCACAAATGCTTGGCCTGGAACACTCCTCTGCGATGACGTTTCAAAGAGAGCTGAAAACTCCATGCTCCATGTGTGACACTCAAAGAAGATAATTCAGGCCCTGTGAGTATTGTGCTCAAGAGAGAAGACCACAGTCCAGGTTTACAAAATAGATTAATGGGACCACAGTACAAACACACAGGAGTTAGGAGTCCATTATATACTAAGATTCCTAATCTGTAGCTACTTAGAAGGCATGTAGTCATCAGTTTGTACATAATCGGTTCAATAAGAAGCCCATTTTTGAACATTTGCCTTGTACTTGCTGTGGACAGCTTCTAACATAGTCTCATCTTATGAACAAGGTGGCATCATTTGATATTCTTACCAGAAACAGAAAACAAAGCTTTTCCTGATGAAGAAAGTTCTACAGCATGACTCAGTGGCCTCTAAGTCTTTGATCCATCAGGTATTGTACCAGTTCTCCCAAGAAGCAACGACCCTGTAAACAAGAGTGTATTATCCAGAAACTCACAGAAATGAATTGACTTGTTCCCTGTTACTACATTACTTTGTTTCTGGTTGAACCGAAGCTCTGACCTAATATGGTAATTCTCAAATTTCTTTGCCAAAGAGACTTTTGCTTAGGAATTTATCAATATAAGGACGTATTTGAAGCACACACAGAATAATTTTCTGTTACCTTATGCTTACTGAAGAGTAGGTTTTCTACTCCCAGTTGGATAACCTCTGGGTATTAGTGAGCATTGATTTAGATTTAGAAGCCAAACAACACTAACAGTAATTGTTAAGAAGCCATCAAACAGTAGGTGAATTACAAAGGAGTAAATTAGTCACAACCTCTATGCTCTTACGACCAAAATAAATTCACATTGCTGCATGTCTAGAGACATACGTTCAATATTGCCAGAGGCAGGAGGAGAGTGAAAGACAAAGAGTAGCAATCAGTGAAAGCTCTCTTGTGACTACATGAATACTAATAAAATATAAAATAATAAATAAATGAGAGAACATAAATTCCAGGATACTACTGTCGAGGGCCAGGGAAGTTTTATTATAATGTACTAATTTATAACCAACCGTTCTTTCCAACTAACACTTGAGGCAAATTAGGGTGCAGTGATATAAATGCAAGGAAAGATTAAAATCTCATGAGCAGGAAACAGAAAAAAAAGGGAGTTCAGGGCAGTGTATTAAAAAGAGCTAAGGTCAGGCTTAGCATATTAAGAAACTTTAATGAAGAAAATTTAATTAGGAAATGTCTCCTGTTTGTAAAAGTATTCTATTCTAACTGCCATTTCAAAGTAGCATGGTTTTTTTGTTGTTGTTGTTGGGCCTTTTTTTTTTGCCTTAAAAAACAAATTCATTTTGTTAAGATCCTAGAGGTTGGAGTGCCACAGAAGTTCCATCAAGGCATAGTCCCTGATGTGCCCAGAGCCACTTTTTTTTTTTTTTTTGGTTTTTCGAGACAGGGTTTCTCTGTGGTTTTNCTGGAACTAGCTCTTGTAGACCAGGCTGGTCTCGAACTCACAAAGATCCACCTGCCTCTGCCTCCCGAGTGCTGGGATTAAAGGCATGCACCACCAATTTTTTATGTGTTCTCTAATAAGGGAGAGAGACCTCTGGTGTCATTTCTTCTTCTTAAAAGTTGACTAATACTTCTTAATTGTGACCACTCCCCTCCAACTCATTTCACCTTAGTTGTATCCTCAAAGGCTCAATATCCAGCTACAGGTACATTGGAACTATGACTTCTGTACTTTAATTTTGGGGACACAATTTAATTCATGTTAAAACTATTAGCATTTAACTAAAGTATGTCATTGTCTCTTAGTCATCTGCTGCTTAAAAAACTGGCCAGGCTCAGCTTCTTGAGGTTATGCTGGTACCCTGACCTCTGTCCTCTCACCTCTGCATTCAGAAACCATGTAAGGAGTTCTCATGAATTGTTAGCTTGCTCCCATGTAGGAATGAGCCCAGTTCATCTCCATCTCTGTGAACTCATTTACAATAGTCTATCGGCTCCTGATAACAGTGTCAGTGTTCTAAGTATTTGGTATCCATTAGTTCATTCAGTCATCTCCTAATGAGACATGCATTAACTTCTACTGCCACAAGATTGCCATCAGATACTTTCTATCTCACTATCCTGGTATTTTTATTTTAGTGCACGTGAACTAGTGCACATGGATGCCAACCAAAACAAAAATGAAATAATAGACCAAACATTTTTGCATAACACAGTAGACATCATTGAAATATTGACTAAAATAAATTAAAATGGGCGATTACTTAAAGTAGTAGGGAAAGATTTCTTAAGATGAAAATATCTTTTAAGTAAAGTGCAAAGACGATTAAAAAAAAAAAGCACCTACTGCAAAGAGCTATGTATTTATGTTCCAGGAAGTGGAAACTGTTTATATAACATCCGAACATGAACAACAGATGAGAAATTGCCAAAGACCTGCCATGTGCACAAGAATGTATATGCAGAAATAAAATCAAGGACTAAGTTCCAAGCAGCCATTGCATGCAATGCTGTTCTCATAGACGTGAACACAAACAAATGTTGAGGGACGCACTGTCTAGGGAATGAGTTGCCATGCCAAGCATATGGTATACTAGCCAGGAGTGAAAGGACGAATGACAATTCTAACAGCGTTCTACAAACTCCAGGGTTCCCTCTTCCCCACCACTGTCATCATACCCTCAACTGCTCATTCTTGATCACTTGAGGTCAGAACTGTATTTTTCTCTCTAGGCAGAATATCTGGAGGAAAAATTAAAGGTGGCTGTAGTTTTTTTTTTATCTAAAAGTAAAAGATTCCTAATGCTGAAAATCATGTTTAAAGTTATTGGTTGTTTGCTTTCAGAACTGAAACAGCAACAGATTGTAGCTTTATTTTCAAGAATGTGATGACATATACTTTCTTTGGACAAAATTGCTGTTTCAGTTAAGTATATAAATATATCCCGTTCAATAAGACATTAAATGGCAATAGAAATGAGGCTGTAATACTGATTATGGGATGTAGTTAAACATGAAATCCCCACTTAACATCCCAGGATGTGTGAAAATATACTATATAAAACTAGTGTTCCTAGGAAATATAAAATTAATGTGTAATGCATCAGATGGTCTCTAACATGCACACATCCATGCTGACACAGCTTGGCAGTACAGCATGGGCCAGGAATATATGGCCACTTTCCATTTAAATCATACATGTATTTAAATGGTCATATGTATTCATTTATGTGTATATGTATAGTTTAATCCTTATATGTCAATTTCTCCTTTTAAAATTCCATATAAGAATTTAGGGCTAGAGAGATGGGTTGGTTGGTAGAGTCCTTAGCTTACAGAATAAGAGTCTTACTTCATTTTCTAGTTCCAGTGGCTAAGAAGCCAGGCGACATAGCATGACTTGTAATACCAGTGCCGAGGAAGACTCCTGGTCTCAGTGGTTAGTGAGCTTGTTTAACTCAATAGCCAATAAGCGACCCTATCTGAAAATATAGTAGACAGTTCCCAAGCAGCCATCACCAAGGTTATTGTGTGGCCTTTACATGAACATGCACATATATGCAGATGTACCCACAGACATGTATGCAAAATAATTTAGATACAGTCTTAATTCTGGCTAGTATGTGACAACTGTATGAAGCTAACAATAGTTGATGTCATTTAATTTATCAGTTACGGAGTAAATGAAGACACACTGGCCAGATGCACACTGTATTCGATGTCTCCATAGATACCCACTAATTCTGTTGGCATGTAAAACAAATAATGAGATTTCCAGCATTTTTCATTGTACATAAAATACTAGATTTTCATAATTTCCATCTACAAAATCTGTCTGGATGATAGACAATTTTACTTGGATTGCTGTAATTTTCCAGTATCAGCAATATTAGCAACATGTTTTTAAAAGCTAATTTTGTCCCAGCTTGACACAGACTCAGTAAGTGTTCAATGGTGTTGATACATCCTAAAATAAGCATGTTTCTCGGGGACATAAACCTGGACTTCAAAATGTCATTTTGTGTTTGCTGGTATAGAAATCAACATTACCATTAATCAAATCTGGTGGCAACATTAACTGGCACATCTGTCCCCACAAATCTGGTTCCACAAATCTCTAGTTGAACTCTATTTGTACAAATGTCTGTTCTTGCTTGTCTTTCTTATCATCTGAACAGAGACAGAAGGCAGGGATCCTCACTCTTCAAATGTGTATATATTAAAGGGAGCATCTCATTTTGTGGGAATACTTGGAACAAGAAGGATCCATGTTGTTCAATTAAACTCTTAGAATTCTTTACTATTTTAAATATAGTATATTCTTCTATCTGCAAAATGGTCATATGCATTTCAATGCTATGGAATAAAATGTCATTGCACAGATGAGGAAGGGGTCTGAGTTGCCTAAGAGTTTTGTCTCTATTGTCCCACAGAATTAGTGTTTCATTCTCTGAAATGCACAGCTTTCACTTCTCAGAGAAGACCTTTGGCTTTTCTTTCAGAATTATAAATTCTGTACACGACTCTGTTTCTGAAATCTGGCAAACTGTATTCACATTAAAATCTAGCAGCAGATATTAACTTAGCAACCACCATGAATGATGGGGTAGGATGCTATTAAGCTAATGAAATGGAGAGAAAAATTAAAGCGAAAAAGTCTCTTTTATCAGGTTCTCCAAAAGAAAAAAAAAACACTTCTGTTATTATAACAAGTGGCTGAGGGCTGCCATGGGTAGAGAAGGTGATGGGATGTGTTATAGAAAATTGATGAAAAGAAGTATCTGAACTGCTGGGGTGGTTTTCTACATAGATTTACATTCCAAGAGAGTCTGCCTTCGTTCATTTTTTCAGACTCTGGAATGTCTTTATAAGATAAGAATAGTTTATTTTTCTACTTTTAAAAACCATTATAAAATTAGGCCATGCTATTCAAAAACTGGGGAAGAAAGCAACTCCTTGCCATATTTTCATCACTCAAATGTGGTTACCTTCATATGCACATATAAATTTTTTGCATACAAAACATATTTTATATTCCATAACTTCCCTCAAAATAGCACAAAATAATTGCATATATTATGCATAAGAAACTTTGTATAAATCATGTGTCATTTATCTGTCTCATTTAGACTTATCTTACAATAAAACACACATTTGTCTCTAAGGGGAAAAAATGAAACATTTTTTATTGGGAAAGAAGCTAAAGCTGTTGTCATCATGGATTTCGGGTAATTTTCCCAGTGAGATTCAGAGAAAAATTAATTGATTTCAAGCACTTATAATCATTCAGGAATTGAGTTAAGATAATTAAGACACAGACATATGCCTAATTTCATATATTTCTAGCTAAAAGTCTACAAATAATTCCATTTAGTCATACAAAGTTATAGTTTGAGTGGAACAAAATGTCAATAAAGTGTTTCTATTATGGGACTCCCTTTCTTGAGATCCAACCATCTGACCTCAAAGCATTGCTCTCCCCCATGTCACTTCCCTCTTCCCTGAATGCTAAATCTTTCAATGGGAAAACTACTGGGTTGAGGTAATTGTCTCATCATATACATGAAAGCAGTTCCCCAAAATAAAAAAAAATAAATAACAATTAAAAAGTATATATATATATACAGAGAGAGAGAGAGAGAGGAAGAGAGAGAGATCGATCATTGGAAGAATTAATATTCATCAGATACTTGGATCTTAATATAAGTTAGTAATAAATTTAATGAACTAAATATTATGGTATAAAACTCTAGTACAGAAAATGAATTGTATCGACAAAATAAAAGAGAAATCCTTTTAAAAGTTAAGTGCGGGGATTGAAGAGATAGTTTTTTTTGTTTTTTTGATTTTTGGTTTTTTTTTTTTTTTTCGAGACAGGATTTCTCTGTGGCTTCCGAGCCTGTCCTGGAACTAGCTCTTGTAGACCAGGCTGGTCTCGAACTCACAGAGATCCGCCTGCGTCTGCCTCCCGAGTGCTGGGATTAAAGGCATGCGCCACCACCGCCTGGCTAAGAGATAGTTTTATTACCTAAGGAAGCATTTTCTTCAGAGGTCTGGGATTTGGTTCCTAGTACCTAGATAGTTGCTTACTATCATCTTTTTTTCCAACAGATCTAATGCCCTTTTCTGACCTCTTAGGTACCAAGCATGAACTCTATGCATACACATACATGCAACCAAAACATTCAAACACATAAATAGGGCTGAGCGGTGGAAAATGCATTTTTAATAAAAAGTTAAAAACGAAATAAGTGCAGGAAGTATGCTTGTTAAAGACCAAGATGAGTACAACTCCAAGACAAAAGTTAGACAACTTTGCAACAAAGACAAAATACCACACTATGTCTACTAAAAGATGTCGAACTGGAGCAGATTTGGGCAGCATACTGCAATATCACCCGCAAAAGAGGTCCACAATGTTACTTAGGGAACAACAGGCATCTGAACTCATGTACTACTAAAAACACGATAGTGAAGGAAAGTTGGAGCAATTCCTTGGCTTACATTATACAGTCTTTAACAGCACTATTCAGAAGGACTTCTGGTGAGGATTTGTACATGATGCATGATGTCAAAAGGTGCTGAAAAGATCGAAGGCTGAAATTGGGCAGTGGTGGTACATGCATTTAATCCCAGCACTCAGGAGGGAGAGGCAGGTGGATCTCTATTACAAGATCTAGTTCCAGGAGTACAGGCTCCAAAGCTATGGAGAAATGGAGAAACTCTGTCTGGAAACACCTTCTCCCTGCCTCTCAAGAAAAAAAAAAAAAAGAAAGCTGGAAAGACAATTCTGTGGATAAAGGAGTTTATTGGGCCGGGCGGTGATGGCGCACGCCTTTAATCCCAGCACTTGGAAGGCAGAGGCAGGCAGATCTTTGTGAGTTCGAGACCAGCCTGGTCTACAACAGCTAGTTCCAGTGCAGTCTTCAAAGCCACAGAGAAACCCTGTCTCAAAAAAAAAAAGTTTTTTGGCCAATCTTCAGGGTGGGAGTTCAACTCCACAGAAGACTTTTGAACTCCAGATGCCTAGAACAAGCACTTTAATTCCATCATTTCATGGGCTGATGAGAAGCTGAGACAGGAGAGTCCCAGGAAGTTTATAGGACAGTTAAACTTTACATAGCAAACAAAAGTAAAAAAGACCCTGTTATTGGCAGAGTCCACTTGTTTGTGTTTGTTCCCAGCTGCCCAGAACCAAAATAGTCACACAGAAATCTGTATTAATTGCAATACTGTTTGGCCCTTAGGTTAAGCATATTTCTGGCTAAGTCTTATATCTTAACATAACCTATTTATATTAATCTATATATTGCCACGTGGCTGTAGCTGTGGCTTACTGGCAAGGTTCCAGGGGCTCTGGTAGAGGCTTATGTCTCTTGTGGGCAGCTACATGGCTTCTCCTGACTCCCTACCCTCTCTATATACCTCTTCTAGCCTGGCTATATTCTGCTAAGCCTTTCACCAAAATCAGCTTTTTTATTGACCAATAAAAGCAAGATATATACGGAAGAATTCACCATACCACCTTGTCTCAAACAAGGTGGCAGGAAAAGACTAACACCCAGCACTGCTCTCTGATGGCCACATGGACACTGGACACATGCTGTCTCTCGGATACATGAATGCATGTACACTGATACACACAGAGAGACACATGGTGTGGGAGGTCCTTCTGTCTATTTACAGCTTTCATTGGTTAATGAATAAAGAAACTGCCCTGGCCTGTTGATAGGGCAGAACTTAGGTAGGCAGGGAAGATGGAACTGAATTCTGAGAGGAAGAAAGCAAAGTCAGAGAGACAACATGGATCTGCCACCAGAGTATGACATGCTGCCAAAACTTAGCTGGTAAGCCATTGCCATTATTCATCTGAATAAGAGAAATGGGTTAAACTAAGATGTAAGAGTTGGCCAAAAAGAAGGTAGAGCTAATGGGCCAAGCAGTGTTTTAATTAATATAGTTTCTGTGTGATTATTTCAGGTCTGGGCAGCCAGGATGAACAAACAGTCCTCTCCTTGCTACACACACACACACACACACACACACACACACACACACACACATTTTACACATACATGGATCTCCAAGAGCCTAGATAGAAATGCTCAAAAATACATTTCAATGTTACTTTTACAATATTTATTGAATATAGCTAAAGAGGCTACTAAAAGTGTAGACTTCTGATTTCTAGTCCTACATTCTTTGATTTATTGAAGCCAAGGAAGGGTGAAGCAAGAATTCATATTTTGAAATAAAATTCTCAGGCACTTATGATATATATACTCCAACTGCTGCAGTTAGTAATTAGAGATGAGAATGTGTATTAAATATATACATGCATACACTATCCCTACAATATTTTTAAAAATATGTATAATCAAAAATATATAATAAATACTTATATATCATATATATGTATATAGAAAAATATAATGCATATATGTCACTAAAATATATTCATTATATAAAAATTCTTATTATACTTGTTTTCTTAATGTAATTATATTTTTATATTTTATTTTTATTATATTTTCTAATCAGATGTATGACTGTGGTCATCAATTCTTTTTCAATTTTAAGAGAATGTTTTAAATTTTATTTACTCATTTATTTTATGTCCAAACTAAATTGTTCCCCCTTCCTCTCTTGCCATTCCCTCCTCTTCTTACCTCCCCTTTGTCCTTATCAATCCATTGCTCTTCTGTTTCTGCTCAGAAAGAGGTAATCCTTCCATGGATGTCAATAAAGTATGGTATATCAAGCTTTGAAAGGAACTTGTGGGTTTGGGTTGGGGGTGCATGAGGAGAGAGTACTAAGATGACTGGAAATGGGGAAAGTGGGGCCATTTTGAGGTAATGTAGAAACCTGATGAAACGGAAACTCCCATTAATCTACAAGGATGACCCTAGCTAAGCCTCCTAGCAATAGTAAATAGCAGCCTGAACTTACCCTGTCATGATATCAGATTTATTGATGCCTAGCCTGACTGTCATCAGCGAGCCTTCATCTAATAATTGATAGAAACAGATACAGAGACCCACAGCCAAACATTAGCCCAAGCTTGTGGAATCCTGATGAAGAGAGGAAGAAGGATTGTAGGGGCCAAAGGGGTGAATGACATCACAGGGTAATCCACAGAACCAACTAAACTGGCTCATAGGAACACACAGAATCTGAACCAATGACCAGGTAGCCTGCATGGGACCAAACTAGGCCGCTACATGTATGTGACAGTTGTGTAGCTTGGGCTATTTGTGAGACTCCTAGCAATGGTAGTAAGGGCTGTTCCTAGTCCTTTGACTGATGCATGAAAACATATTACTTCTATTTGTTTGCCTTGCCCAGTCTTAATAGAAGGGGAGGTGCTTGGTATTTCTGCAACTTGATATCTATTGTAGGTCTGCCCCCTTCTGAACAGAAACAGAGAAAAAATAAATTGAGGGGAGTTGGAGGCAGAAGCGAGGTGGTGACAGGGAATGACAGCAGAGGAGGAAGGTGGAAATGCAGTCTGGATATAAAATAGAAATTAAATTAAATTAAATTAAATTTAAAAATTCCTTGCATCTTTCAAGGTGATTGTGGTTTTTCATGACTATATGGCCCAACTACTTACGCATAGTGCACGTGGGAAATTACAACAGCAAGAGGCAGGGACATGCAGTTTGACACCATGGTTTTTCATTCACATGCTCTTGACCTTAAGAGAGCTGATCAACCTTTTTTAGAATGAACAAAAATACAAATATGTAGGACCTTGCATTGTGTAACATGGGATTCAGATGAGCCAAGCCTTGATTTATCCTTTTCATAAGCCCACATCTAAGTGTGACTTCCAGATCAGCATTTTATCTATAATAAAGCTGACATCTAGATTTCTGTATGTCAGTTTAGGTGATGTTACAATTGTTTTAAAATCTTGGTAGATGTTATATTCCCCTTGAAGAGAGCCTGAACATCAACTTAAAATTTAGCAGACACACAAAGCCACTTGTAATCTTTGTGTCTTCTATATGCTGGATGAATAAACACAGTAGACAGTTACAGAATTCACTGGGTCTTCAGAAGAAATGTTATAGATAAATGTAAACTAAGATACCTTTTTAGAAATTGACAGAATTTTAACATAAGTAAATTTTGTGACAGAATGCCCATAATCAACAACTTAAGGGAGAAAGTTTCCTGCCTGATGGTTCTGAGGATATAGGTTGGGTGACAGGAACACCTCATATCTGGGAACCTGAGGCAGCTTCTGAATCAGAGAGTGGTGCCTTAATCTTGGAATCTGGATAGGCTAAAATTGTCAGAACTTAAATTATATTCCAACGTCTAACTGCTAAGAGCCATTACATAAAGCACATAATCTCCTGGGGCAGTGCTACTAGCAGGGGCTGAGTGTTCACACAGACAAGCCTGTGAGGGATATTTAACATCCAAAGGATACAGCTGCACAGAGAGGTACGATTCAACTTTTAAAAGTTATTTTTGTTCATATATGTTACTATTGTTTATTACTATAGCATTGGTTACTATTACATTAAATTAACATCTAGACAATCTTGGAAGATTGTTTAGTCAATGAAATGCCAGCTGTCCCATCATGAGGACCTACGTTTGATTATAGCACAGTGGGCACATGCCTAAATATCTAGTGCTGACAAGGTGAAGATAGGGAGATTCCAGAAACATGTTGGAATGTTAATATTGCTTGAGTTCAGTGAAAAACACCAGCTCAATAATTATGTAAATAAATACATAAATGAAGTAGAAAGCAATAAGGTTGGTTATGCAACATTAACCTTTGGTCTCCAAGTATAACTGCATCCGGACACACATACATAAGCACACACACACACAAATGAATACACACATACATGTTGGACACACATGTAGATATACAGTTGCGTACATTATACAACATACACAAAAATGAGAATCATGGGATAGGATAGAACCAAAAGGTTAAGCAAACTCCTGAACTTTGAAATGTATGGAAATTCGCAATTAAGTTTCTAAGGCTATTGACCACAAAACTTCTGGATTTATAAACAAAATTCAAACTTAAGAATCTTGAGTCTAATCAAGTAAGCATTCTGTAGACTAAATATGAATACAAAGGTCAAATAATTTAGGTACATTGTAATTATAAATTTATGTTATATATTTTATTTCCTTATTTGTTTTCATTTTAAGCTAATCAGCTACATGTTAGATGGGTTATAAAACAGTAACTGTGAAATCTAATATGAAGAATAAGGTAGATTTTCAATGTCAGCATGTTAACATACACATTCATACTCTATGTTCATGTATATGTAATATGTTCTAATTCATAAGTAAATTCAGCATTTTTGAAAGATTTTCTATCCCACTATTATGACTTTAAATCCTTATGTCTCCCAGCTGTACCTGAGTTTGCATTTGACTGTTTACTCTGTAGTATGCTATTGTGACATCCACCTGTTCCTTCTCTTTCCCAGTTTCTGCTTCAAGGCCACCTATCTCTCTAGTGGCTTGATTCCAGTGTTATTTCATGGTGTTTTGTCAGTGCTTCTACTTCTCCATGGTAGACCAGATACTATGGCTGATTTAACTTTGTTTTCATGACACCCTACATCAATACAAATTCTTCACTTCTCCAATCTTATGGGTAAAATCTATGATTATTATTAATGATTGGGTTGATAAAGTTATATAATTATCAACTTCAATGCCAGAAAGGAAAAGAGACCTAAAAGTCTAATATTGTGAGGGATCCCTTCTACCTGTTCTGATAGAAAGAAAGATATTGTCTTCTTCCAAATATGTGAAAATTCTTTGCCTTGTGATTAATAACCTAGGTTGAGAAGACTGGTGTTCTTAAATTATGCTTTCTAATAGAGATATCAGCAACATGTTGGCCATTTCACCTATATTTTTAAGTCATGGGACTTGACTCACCACTTAGAGAAAATTATTATTTAGAATCATTTTTAACTTATCTCCCTTCAAATTAGAATGGAACAGGAGAAATAATATCCAGTGTTTTTGGAAGGAGGAGGACCTGCTTGTTTGTTTTGGCCATCCGACTAGCTTAGTCCCAAAATAACCATACAGAATTGGTATTAATTAAAACACTGCTAGGCCCATTAGCTATACCCTCTTATTGGCTAACTCCTACATCTTTATTTAGCCCATTTCTATCAATCTGTATGTGACCACGAGGTCGTGGCCTACCAGAAAAGTTTCAGCATGTCTACCTCTGCCCGTGGATCAATGGCATCCGTCTGACTCTGCTTTCTTCCTCCCAGAGTTCAGTTCTGTCTAATTTTCCCTGCCTACCTAAGTTCTGCCCTATCAACAGGCCCAAAGCTGTTTTTTGATTAACCAATGAAAGCAACACAAAGACAGAAGGACCTCCTACACCGCAGTATATTTAATGATCATGTGCTATCTATCCATAGTCTATCACCATTTCAATTATAAAGAAATTTATAACATAATAAAAGCCCTGGGCATGATCTAGGGAAATAAGGTACGTCCTGCTACATATTTTAGACAGTGACTATCTGAATGAGGAACTGCATTCTCAAAAGCTCATGCATATTTTTGTATTACCTATATCCCAATTTTATCCTCCCAGTAGACACAAATGGTAAATAATTCATAAATCATGGTCACAATCTTCTGTCAATTAATAATGCAATAACCAAAGCATAGAAGTATTCACAGTAAGTGTTTATTGGTAATGGATATTGTAGGAAAAATTGGGACAGGTAAAATTCATATAGAATTCTTCACAAATAAAAGGGAAATAAAAACGATGCAAATGACATGGCATATTTCAGAGGCATTTTCTAGTCTAATTTAAAATGATAAATTGGAGACAAATTGCATTTCACTTGCCAAAATTCATAGATGTGTTTACATGTGGTATTTGTTAGTTTTATCATGTAAAATATGTTCTCATAATTTGAGAATTGTAAAAAATATTTTACCATTTCTGAAACAGAACTATAACTAGCTACATAATAAATATAAAACAGCATGCAAGATTTCATTGATTTAGAACTGTACTCAAAAGCAGCAGAGCTGTAAACCTAGGAAACAGCTTTTACCCTTTTATCTTCTCCATGGGACTTTTTCCTCCTTATTTCATCATCAGAGCTGCTGTATAATGTGAATAAATGATATAGCTCAAATCTGAATCCATCATTCATTCTTTCAAATTCCTGCCTATTATTCTATGTCTTTGAGAAACAGAATTGTAGTTTCAATATTGTCACAGGATACAAGAGTGCTACCTTAGCCTGCAATGGTCTATAATGAACTGAACACAAAACCAGTGTGGTTATTCCATGAGTACTCAAAATAAAACACAAAAACATTTAGTTTCTAATCCTAAGTCAACTGTAAGAGTGATGGCAGAGTCATTATGAAGCTTGGACTTTGGTAGAGGAACTTGCATAGACTGACCTGTTTTTTGAATTCTGCTAGACTCCTCTCACCACAGTGTGAGAAATATGTTTACTGTGTTGAAATATGCGAAAAAAGGCAATGGTCTACTGAGAGCCTTAGTATATCCTTATATTCATAAGGATACAAGAAGACAGAAAGAATAGTCAATCAAGGAACAACCACAACAGTTGATTCAATGCTAAGAAAAAAATATAACCATCAAATTCATTTTGATCATTGATTCAGATTAAATATAAACACTTGGAAATTCAGTGACAGCTGTTTGCTAAAAGCAAAATAGACTGGGGACTGAGGCAGGCGGATTTCCCAACTGAGCAATGAAGGATGGCCAGAAATGTTCTATGCAGAAAACAGAGAAAAGGTGTATTTTTATGAGAAAACAGAAATAACCAAAAGGGCAGAATTAGTGTGGTCCAATAAAAGTTTTGCAGCCTCCAAATAAGTGCAGAAAAGAGTAACTAGCTCCTAAACACAGATGGTGATAATATGCTATCACCAAATTATGATTGTTTTCTCCAGCTCTCAGGTTAGCAGTTAGTCTCCTCTCTATGGTACCTTTACTGCTAAGACACCACATAGTTGAGTGACAGGACATGCAGGAATCAAGCTTCATCTATCCTGGCTAATGTCTCCAGTGCTGAAGGTTCTATGGCATACTTCAGAGGGAAAATGTAATCTTCAGTCTTACCCAGCTATGAAACCTGCAAGCTACAACACTGACTGGCCTTATAAAATACGCCAACTGATGCAATAGTGCCACAAAATTCATGAGAGGAACTACGTCCTGCTCCATAAGATGGAGCCCATATCTGCCATCAACACAGAGCTAAGAAGCTGTGGCTAGAGAGACTGTATTTCCTTTTGCATTCCACATTAGCATTTTCATAATCTGCCATCAACACAGAGCTAAGAAGCTGTGGCTAGAGAGACTGTATTTCCTTTTGCATTCCACATTAGCATTTTCATAAGCTAGAGCCTCAATTATGATACGTCTAGCTTCTGGGTCAGCTATTCCTATTTGCACTGCTGATGTCAATATTTGTATGAAGTCGCTGAATGCTTCCTTCTGACCCTGTTTAATCCTGATATAAGATTGTACCCATTGTCCTGGTTCCTATACTCTGTGCGACGCTTTCATAGCAGCTGTCGTGCACAGAGACAAGTTGTGGTCATCATATGAAGCCTGATCTTGAGGATCAGAATAGATTCCCTCACCTATAATCTGATCCAATGGAACCTCAGATCTGTTTTCTTGTTCCTGTTGTACCAATCGCCTGGCCTCTTCTTTAAAAAGGCATTTCCAATGTAATTGTAGCCCGCTTTCAAGCACAGCAGAGGTCAACTGAATCCAATTGTAAGGGGTTACCTTATTACTAGAGGCCCAAGTTCTAAGGATCTCCATTACATATGATGAATGTATGCCATAATTTACTACGACCTGCTTAATCTTTTTTAAATCATTTATATGCACAGATTCCCATGTGGTTTCTTTCAAAGCCTTTGAGCCCTTTGCATTTGTCAAATTTCCTGAAGTTATGACAGGAAAAACTCTGGGGAAATTAGCCCGAGGAGTGTTTTGTATTGAGGACGATAAAGTTTGACTCAATATTTCTTGGTCTTGGTCATCTTTTCAAATCGGTGTACCACTGCCTTTTGAAATGTCAGGATTTCCTGTCCAGTGAATTGTTCTAATGACGTCATGGAGGATTCTAAATCATGAAATTTGGCCATCAAAGATGATGTTTCATTTTTCTAAGAGACCTGTATTGAAGCCACATTAGCTTCTTGTACACATAACCTATCAGTAATCCTTACATGTTCCTGTGACAGAATCTTAGCGGTAGAGTCTACTGTACAAATTTTTTTCAAGAACGATTGCGTCCCTTGTGCCATTGATTGAACCGATATTGACAACCCGTTTACTTCCTTATCCAAAGTATTGAGGTTATCCTTAAAGTAATCTGTATCCAGATGAAGATCAAAAGCCTTTTCCTCCAGAATAGTGAATTTAAACTCAAGGGAATTGAGTTTTGATCTTACCTCAGTCCCGCTCACCTCCATAGCTGTAGACAATTTGGAAATGTTGCCTTCCATGAGGGAAACCCGGTCCCTAAAGAAGTTACCGTTTGAGTGCATGGTTTCCAAAGAGATTTTAGTCACCAGGAGTTCACCAGATAGATCAGAGTTCCGTTGTTTCAGGGCCTGAATTTCTGCATCAAGGAGTCTGATAATGTCATACAACTTGAAAAACAAGGCACAAAAGATAATCAACCCAATAATTGCCCAAAGAAGGCCAGATGGGAAACAGTCATATATGTCCAAAAGATAATCACACATTGCATAAGGCCTAGGGCCCTTTAAATCAGCAAACGATAGGTTATCCCAATTTTTTTGAAAAGGCATCATAGTGAAAGGCATGTTACCGCAGCTCACCAGTGTTACAAGATTTCTGCAGGCTGAACTGTTTGTCTGCTATGACCTTGGGCAGTGAACGGTCACAGTCCCGACGTGATACTGCGGTGGTGGGGCAGTCCCCAGACTCAGATTCTGGAAAACAGACCCTGAAAAACTCCAGAGATGACAGAGCGGGTGCAATGTCTGGAGTGCCTGAATCCCCAGTACAGGCACCTGCACGGGGTGGGTGCGCGCCGCAGGCCAGAGAGCGGCGGCAAGGCCGGCCCCCATTCGGTGATTGGTAGATGATTGAGATCCGGGTGGCAACGAGCGGGGCAAATGTGGCTGAGCAAAGCCGGAGCCATGGCGGGGCCACAGGAATTGGCGAGAATGGATTCAGAACCGGCTCTAAATTTCAGAAAGTTCCAAACACAATGAAGAAACTCAAGAAACGTGGGATGGGGCTGGCGGAGGGAACCCGGCCACTCGGATTGGCCTGAGACCATATGCGCACGTGCCGGAGTGGCTCCGACCCGGAGTGCAGGCGGGGAAGCCTCCAGCCGGTGGCAGGAGCAAACAGGCACGGTGACCTAAAATGCTGGGAAAAGTCAGGACAAGAAACACAGACCCACCCTAGGAAGAAATACAGCCCCACCCGAAGCAGGGAGGGGTCTTAAAATGCCCCACATTGGGCGCCAGAAGTTGACATTTCAACCAAGTATAACCCGAACCAGCTATATTTAATACATACAGTTTAATAGAAAAAAGAAACACACACAGGTTTACAATACCAGAATCTGAAATGTGCTTCTCCGAAGATGCCAGTAGGCCCGCGATCCGCAGAGAGAGTGCTTCCCATGTGGGTCTATCTTTTTATACCTCTTGGGCCCTGGTGGTCCAGCCCCAAGTAATTAATTAACAGCTAATTAGGGGGCGGAATAATTAACTAATGGGGGGGTTGGCTATAAGCCGAATAGGCCAGGACCATTCCCCTTCACAAACAAAATGCCAGCATTTCAGAGTAAAGATAGACATGATATCCCACCACTTGCTGGGGAGCTATTGGCATTTTATAGTTCCTGGGAGAAGTCAGATTTCTTTATGATATGACCCTGAGTAGGTAAACCACATTCAGAGAAGACCCAATATTAGTTTGGCAATACAAACTGGAGTTGATGGGGAAATAAGAAAGAAAAAATAAAAAGAAGAAATCTCAAGGTTGTTTGCAAAGGAATGAGAAGACAATGAGTGTGGAAATAGGAAGAGTTCATGGAGGGAGGACAGTGATGCTTCAAATTCATCATATAACATTTTTCAATAAGCAGAAAAATATTGAAAAGAAAGTGGACATTTAACTTCTTTCTGCCTTTTCAAAGATTGAATTTGGGAAGTTGATTGGGAAAAGTTAATTTGCCATCTTGGAGCCCCACAGATTAATCTTGGTGTTTTATTACAAGAAATAGAAAGCCCACAACAGACACAGGCCCTCTGGTTGCAGAACCACTTGTGACTTTGCCAGCAAATGTCTTCACTGGATACATTCCACAACCTTGATTCAGAATTTCAAGCCAAGAAAACTTCATTCCTTTACTGCATATCCAGTCTGGGGTTTTTGTGCAAATGATAATATAAAAATAGACTTTAAAAGATAAATGAGTTAACCTTTAATCAGCCTTTTTCTAGGGGTTTCCAGAACACCCACAGCAAAATCAGTAACAATGTCGCCATGCTCCTGGGTAAATACTAACCTGTATTTCAAAGACACTACCCAGCTACCAGCAACTCAGGCTTATGTTGAGTTATGAAGGTGATTGGTTTCTTTAAGCCCTTGTTCTTTCCTAGGTTGTATTTGCCATACTCAAAGTTTGAGAGGCCTTTTGAGATATGCATTCAAGGAAGCAGTTACATTGAGAACCACCTGCCTTTTGTGATTTCCCTTTTTCTCCTGTAACTACTCTTGAAACAGAAAAAAAATCCTTTTCAAGAGGAGAAAACATTGAATGGCAGAGGAAAGAAAGAAATTAATTTAAAAGAGCATGAAAGAGACAACAAAATATATCAATCTAACATTAGAAAAGAAATAAGTTAGGATTGAGGGAAGAGAAGGAAAATACAAAGAAATGATAGATTGTTGCTGAAATTTAGGAAGTAATTAGCAAGTAATTATTGGAGCTGGATGGCGGTGGAGAACATTAAAATAAGAATAAAGAAACCTCGAATAAAGAAACCAAGTTGAATGAAGTAGTATAACTGAGGAGAACTAACATTTTATTACAATACATTATTAATTTATACTGCATTATTTAACACCTGGACACCAGCACATATAGCAATTGGGAGCACTCTCCATGGTTGCTACAGTTATTACAGTGGGCAGTTGTACAATGTATACTTTTCTTCTCCTCTGCAGAGAGTGAAAGACTTGTGAGACAGGAACGAGTGGTCGAAGCTGATGTGGAAAATCCTCTCCACTAATCATTTATATTTTCACATATTGGATTCTCAGCAAGTATTTAAACGCTGAGGCATAACATAGATGAGATTATTTAAGTAAGTACAGCAGCCGTGGCTCACACCTACAACCACCTCTTATAGACAGGTGTCCCTGCATTTGTAAAAGGCAGTAAAATCGGCTGTGACAGTGGAACTGCTTCCTTGTGAGTCCTAGCTTTTATGTGGGGTGTCTGAAGCATGGCATTGCTCACATAGCAGACCAGAGAACTCTGCTGCAGGAGGAGTGGTCCTACTTTCTATAGAATTTTTAACAGCCATTCTGATCTCTCCCTATAAGATGCTATTAGCATCACACCTAAGAGCTTCAGATGTTGACATTGGCCTTCTGAAGACCAAAGGGGTTCTTCCCTGTGACTCATGAATCCATTGGAAAGGACAACAGGTTGACTGTAGCCCCATAACAGACCTTTCTGTATTGTTAACACAATAAGGAAGTTTGAGACTGGCCAATCCATTTTTTTTCCTTTGTCTTGTTCTTTCTCACATGACCAAATTGAAGGAGGTGTAAGACTTAGTCGGCCGGTTAGCTCAGTTGGTTAGAGCATGGTGCTAATAACGCCAAGGTCCCAGGTTTGATCCCCATGCAAGCAAGTTTTAGCCGGGCGGTGGTGGCATACGCCTTTAATCCCAGTACTAGGGAGACAGAGGGCAGGAGGATCTCTGTGAATTTGAGACCAGCCTGGTCGACAAGAGCTAGTTCCAGGACAGGCTCCAAAGCTACAGAGAAACCTGAAACCCTATCTCGAAAAACCACCACCAACAACAACAAAAAAAGAGTCATCTAAAAGTAGATAATGGCAAAAAATGTCTAAGAAAGTGAAGTCTCAGATATTTGTCTATGGCAGATGATAAACTCAGAAACATAGATAAAAAACATTAAGGCTAGACATTATCCTGGGGCTGGAGCAGCCAGTTTCTGCGGCACCTTGCTGGTGGTGATCTACTGACACGTGGTAGAAACTCAGATGGAAGACCTTTCTGATTGGCATCAGGAATGCCACACTGTAATGCCTTGTTCCATTCAACTGAAACCCACTGAACTGAAGCAACAGACTCAAACTAATGTCTCTGACATATGTTCTCCTGCAAAAATTAAGGGACAAAAAGAGTACTCTAACGTTCAAAAACAAGACCAATAGAAGTTAAATTGTGGCACATTCTTAATAAAGGAGTAACAACTGGAGCAATTCTTCCTTTTTTTCTTATTTTATTATACAGTTCTAGGGACGTATATGAAGGAATGTGTGTAGTAAAGAAATCATGATAGTTTTCAGAACACACCACAAAACGTCTCTTTCTGCATTTGTAAATTTTGGTGGAGTAATAGATAAAACATAAAATTCATAGCATGAAAAATGAATAACTAGGTAAATTGTAAGTCACCTAGCACCGAAATTTATGTTTCATGCACCCCATAATATGCTCTAAAGCGTTGTTTGCAGAAACACAAGCGTTAATACAATTGCAAAGGATAAGCACAATATAAAATGTAGGAACTTGCAATTATTTCAAGATTTAGTGAGGAAGTGAAAAAGCACACATAGCAGATGGGAACTAAGATGGTACTCCAAATATGCCTTAGAATATCTCTGAAT
Source organism: Dicrostonyx torquatus (assembly GCA_028555095.1). Classification (NCBI taxonomy): domain Eukaryota; kingdom Metazoa; phylum Chordata; class Mammalia; order Rodentia; family Cricetidae; genus Dicrostonyx; species Dicrostonyx torquatus. Next base: position 1,007,865 of record JAQHUG010000408.1, on the reverse strand, counting down.
TTTAGAGGAAGATTTGCTATCCTGTAACCATGTACTTAGCCATGTAATTCCAAAAACCCTTAGGGTGTCACAAAAAATTAGAGGTAGAGGAGCTATGTTTCTATGACATGAATCAGGAAAGCCTCTGAATTTACATAGGGGTTGAGAAACATTTTGAAAAGTCGATTCAGGTTCAGAGTTTTCAAACTGGCAAATAAATAAAGAATTCAAAGGAACTGTTCAAGAAGCAATTTTATTTATTTAAAATGTGCAGAGTAATTTCTGAAACCATTTGCAAATATCCAAATCAGGCAACTCTGCTCACAGTCCAAGCAATTACTTCCTCCTTAAAAGAAGGAGCACTTACATACTTGCATGAGCAGCTCAGGCTGCAGCCAGGTTGTGACAAATGACAAGCCAGAAGAAACCTTTCTACATTACAGTTACTCAACGAAAGGCTTTCTAAAGACTACTTTCTCTCTTCGAATAGGAGTTTTTCTCCTCCCATTAAAAGGGATATTCACTCAGCTTTTCTGGCATTGAAATATTTGTAGAAGCTCATATATCATAAGGCAAATGTTTGTCCTTTTTTTCATTGTTTTCCTTGAAAGGGGGAGAAAGTTGAATGAACCCGAACACTTGGTTAAAATCGTGCTTCTTCAAACTGCTGTATCTTAGTCTTTGACATTTTATCAGTGCCAGGCACTGAAGAAAAAGAATGTTCCTTAATAGGGAAGGATTTAAAAAGAAAAAGCCACAGCCTTTGTCATTATTACTGGCACAATAGAAAGACTCAGTGGAATCAGCCAACCACGCTATGTTGGGCCTCGAAGTTAATTACATCACCTTAGACAATAACTTGGTCTTTGTGGTTCCAGTTATCTCGACACACAGTTGGCTCTATTTTTTGTTGTTGTGTGATGTCCCATTAATCACAGTTACATGTGTTTCCTGCCATGTGATTCATCATCCTATCCCCTGAAACCACTTCCATTCTCCAGGACTCAAGATAAACCACTAAAGTAAAGTGGCAGTGGCCAACCTTGGCTATCATAAAGATGTAGCTTCACTGAGGAGGGCCAATGGCAACATGCACAAACTCCATGCATTTTAGTCATTTCAAATTATCCCATTGATTGCAATTGTCCTCTGGGGAAGAGATCAGGTGTGACAAAGGGCGAACTCTTCAAATGGGGCTGAAGATACAGGGAACCTTACAACTTTTCTGAACACAATTCATTTAAAACAAAAGATTCCAGAGTAAAGGCAATGAGGAAAGAGAAAAAAGTCATAGGCAAAAGATCTGGGCTAAATGGAACAATTTGTTCTAAATTTTGTTTTGAATATAGACTTGTATGCCCTTGAATGAGCCATTTACTTACTTTGGGTCTCATTTTTCTTTGATGGAGAAACATTTGGAACTTGAAGAAAATAATATATGTTTATTTATATATTCTCCTGAACTAATTTTGATGGATCTGGGAATTGGCAGAGGGAAACTTTCTTTTTAATGAAATATTAACAGCATATTCATATGCAGCATACTGAAGTGTTTTCAGACACCAAAATTTATTACTTGGGGATAAAAGGATCCTGGCTCCTAGCTGTGAGAGATAACTTTTTTCACCTAATCAACCCTAGACTTTGGCATTCAGCCGAACTCTTTTGCTAGAAGCACCATGCCAGTTAATGCTAATTTTCTCTTAATTTTCTGCTAATCCCAATTTTCTCAAACAGCCACAAGTCCCTCCTAAGTCTCTAGTCAATTATTTGAACAAATTAATATCATGAAATTTTGTTGATGTGAATTCCTGAAAATGGATAGTAGTCTTTGTATATAACCTAAATATTCAACTTTAATAGGAAATTTCTAGAGATTTTGTCTAGTGATAGAAACTTTATATTCAAAGACCAACCATAATGTTATAAAAAGTAATAGTCTTGCAAATATGACACATAGATGTAACTTTTACCATATCAATCCTAACTCTTGAGATGAATAGCTGCAGAAACATTGCCACTCTAACTCTAGTCCTTGTGCAAGACTCATTTACATGTTTATTACATCTCATGACTCCTACATCCCCATGGTTTGCTTTATTTTTTTCTCTGTTAATGAGTATAATCTTTTGGTCTGCTATGTAGCAATTTCTTCCTAAATTCTGTGCTGAGGAGAATCTCATTAAAACTTAGGATATAAGCAAAAGTTTCAAAACTTGGGGAAATAAACAACTCACAAGTCTCAGAGAGTTCCTGAACCTAAAAGATTACAAGTCTCATCCTCAATGTTATGTAAACTAATGACAGCTTGGGAGGAGCACACTCTCTAACAAGCAAAGCTACCTAATATTGTTATGTAGAGATCCAGGGTTATAATGTCATAAGTCATGAGACAAAGTGGCACACTCTCTAACAAGCAAAGCTACCTAATATTGTTATGTAGAGATCCAGGGTTATAATGTCATAAGTCATGAGACAAAGTGGGGTGGAATTTGGGTATTACACATGCCTTTGAATAATCTATGATACTGTAAGTAATACCTTACTACATATTCTGTAAACAACCATAGTAAGATCACTGGTACACCAAACTAATGTTGCTTGTGTGTGCGTGAATGTGTGTTTGTACATGGTTGGGGTAGGAGGATGGTGTGTCTCTTGAACATATGAGTTTGTAAGTGCATACACACCTGCATGTAAATGTGGAGGCAGAGTAGAATTTTGAGTGTGCCCCTTCATGAATCACTGCCATGATGCCTGTAGGCAGGTCTCTCTCATTTAGCATTTTGTTTAGGCTGTCTACTGGGATATGCTTCACTCCATAACTTAATGGTAGGGTTTCAGGCACAAGCAACCATGCCTGTTTGTTCACATGTATTCTGAGGATTCAAGTTGAGGTTCCCATGCTCAAAGAGCAAGCATTTTTAAACAGTGATCCCTCTTCCCAGCCTGTCGTAAAATCATTGAATCTGGTATTTATGGCCTATTAGGCATGAATGCATGTTTGTTCATAACTCCCCAGGTAAAAGAAAAGAACATGGTAGAACATGGATCTCAAAAATTTGAAAACACATTTCAATGCATTCTCACTAAAGAACCCTTTATAAGAGTCTGTGGCAAATTAAAAAGAAAGTATAGTTCAATGAAGATCTGATCACAAAGTTATGCTTTTCAGTCCTTCAACTATCTCTTGAGTTTCAGTAGTCATGTTTTTGATCTTATAAAAACAGTAATGGAGCTTCAATTAGATACTGATTAAAGGAGGCCAGGAGATGCCCTCTATCAGTATTAGGCTTCAAATCACCAGTGCAAAGCAATTGCTACAACTAGCTCTTAACAAATGATAGAACTGAACATTGGTTAAATCATATGTATAAACTCATATGCAACCACTACAGTGAGTCAAGAGCCTTGTTCAGATTCTTGGCCCTGGTGTCTGTGCAGTTTCCATTCTTCAGGCCCTGTAGCACATAAACTGGAAGAGTTACAGTGACTAAATCATGGATTTATTCTATGTGAGAATCTAAGGAAATCACTTGACCTCTCTCTTTCCTAGCCATTTCATTGCCTTTTATATGATCTTCAGTTAAGAACCATTTATGTTGAAATGGGACATAGGAAATATCTGTAGCAAATGTGGCAGGTCTGCGTGCAGCCTTTAAAATATTCTCTACGACTCCATAGAGATCAATGCATCTCAAATGGGAGCAAGTCTGTGGTCTATAAAACACTTGAAAACATTGTTTGGCATTGGTTTTTATAGTTATCACAGCCATGACTGGGCTTTCAGTATTGGTATCTGCAGTGTGAAGGTGAGGAATCCTCTTACATATCCCACAATGAGAGGGAACGTCCCTGAAAGAAGATTGCATTGCAAAATGCCACTCATACTAAATTATTACTTGCAATAGAAAAATAATCCCTTAGAATACATATACATAATTACACAAAATGAAGCAGCCACTATTAATATTTATAAAATCCATAAAATGATTAAAATTAAAAGTAATATAATTTTCTAAGTTTTCTTTAATGATATATTTAGAAAAATGGAAGCAAAAACATCAAACTATTTCTACTGGTGACAAGTTTATTAGTATAAACATCCCTAAGCCCCACAAATTAATATTTAGAGTTTCCAGAATGGCAAAAAATGTGATATTGGAGAAGATAGGGAAGATAGCTACATGAAAGATAAAGAAGATCATTGAATTGGGGTAGAAAGAACAAACAGTAACAACCTGGACACATGGGATCTTGTAGCACATTGGTAAAATTTTAATTTTCATCTCTGTGAGAAAAGATGTTCCTGAAAGGTGGCAGGAGACTTCACTGTTTTTAAAAGTTGAGTCATGCAGCTCTGTTGAAAACTTGTTCTCTCCCACATCTCTTTCTCTCTCTTTTAGTGTGTGCGTATGAGTGTGTGTGTGTGAGTGTGTGTGTGTGTATGTGTGTGTGTGTGTTGAAAGAGATAAACACAGATAAAGCAAAGAGAAGACAAAAACTGATATTAGTATTTCAATGGTATGTGTTGTCATTGGGTAACGACAACAAAGATTATAGGTGCTGATCACAGAAAAGACATCAGGGGTAGGACTTAGAGCTTTTGCCTTGTGATAGATTGCCTTTAAAAGGTGGGAGAGTAATTATTCACAGATTCTTTCTTATTCTGATTTTCCCTCTATTTACCTCTAAGTTCAGGTTTGCCATTGGCTGAAATGGAAGCAATCAGAATGGAATATTTTAGTGGGGCAGGGATGTGGGATTGGATTAGGTTAGACTAATCTGTGATGATTGCTAGACATTGGAGAGATCACAGAGAGCTTTGAATTATATGAGTCTTCATGGATAAATCAGACATTGAGGTGGACATTGCAAAGTCATCAGTGTGAGGGCAGAACCTAAAGCTCTTTGTTTAATAAGTTAGAGGAAACATTTACAAGGATCAGGTCTATGAACTAAGTCTTTCTACACCTCAGTGCATACGGATGGGAGAAAAAGGCAAGCGTGCCAAATTCAGTAACTCTGAAGGAGAAATTATGAAGCATAAAATTAAAATGTAAATAGGATATTTTGTAATCTCCAGGATGATGATTAAAAATATCTTGATGGACACTGGACTGTTTCCCAAAAGCAGTAACATGTCTTAATTTTCAAAACATAAGTACTGCCCCATTACAAGTAAAAATATATTTTAGTGCAAAATATGCTGAAATTTACCTATTAATGATAAATATTTCTGCTTTTATGTATTAATAACATATATGAAAATAGTCTAAGAAGAAGAAATAGCGAGACAACTTTTATTTTATCAAACAAAATAATTAAAAAATAATATTATTAAGGAAATTAATTATTCTACACAAAGTCAAATAATACAATAAGGTAATATAAATAACATGTAAAATATTGTGTTAATTTACTTAAATGTGAATGTGCCTGTAAAGATTAAATATATATGTATTGATTTGCTGTAAATGAGAAGTAATTTTTGATATATTTTAACAATATGCTATCAGCTAAATAACATATATTGTAAATTCCCATGTTTATATCTCTTATTATTTAATTTGCATATTATTTGACAATTTAATACATCTGTAAAACTTGTTTTGATCATATCTAGTCTCCTTTGCCCCACTTCTGCAGGAGCCTGGACACACAGCATCATAACTTCATATTCTTCTTTTACTACTTTCTTTCTAACTCACTGAATCCTGTTCATCCTGCATGTGTATGGGATCACCCACAGAGGCCACATCTCTGGTGAAAATGGACACTTCTTTCCTCAGCAGCAATCAATTTCCAATAATCTCAGGTATGGCTGGGTTCTTTAAGCTGCTCCTCCATCTATGCTAGAATATTGACTACCTTGATCTTGTATAGGCAGACACAGTTGCTGAGAGTTCATAGCACTGTCCCCAAAGACACTGTAGTTCAACAGTCTTCCCTGATTTTGGCCCTCTCCTCCATGATTTTCCCTGAGCCTTAGGGAAAAGGGATCCCATTTGAAGCTGATAACTCCAAAGTTACTTATCCTCTCCACTTTGATTTGCTGTGGTTCTTTGTGTTAACCTTTGTTCACTTCAATAAAAAGCTTTTCTGATAAGGGATGAGAGCTGCACAAATCTATGAATATAAAGATAAGTATTACTTGCAGTCTGATGTGATGTCCTGTTAGCAAAGTAACAGTAGCACATTATCTCACAGGTCATATAACCTGCCTAACCATGGGGTCTTGACTACATTTATAGTACTAGTAAAAATTCCATCCTACAAGATGGTGTTAAATCAGAAAACTCTTAGTTACCCGCGTAATATTCATTCCACTATTCCACCAATAGACAAATCTTGCCAGGTCAATCATTACCGAAGCATGCAGAGTGCACAGCTAGGTAAGACCGCTAATTACATTCTCCCCACATGACCTGTTTAGCACCTTCTAGTGCTATGGAAGCTAACCAGAAAAGAAGTTTCCAGCTCAATACTAGCTTCCTTTATCCATGTCTTAGGACCTGTGTCTGTGTCTTAAGTAGTATACCATTATGCTCTGGTGGGTGACAGATAGCAATAACAATAGCATGTATTATTTTGAGTGGTCTCTAGGAATTGTCTGATCAACAATTTGAAGAGAGGTGTCTCAATTATGACACTAGACTTTTATCACCCATGGTTTCTTGGAAGAGCTTTATCATCTTGTGCAGGGTATATATATATATATATATATATATATAGTATAGGATATATATATAGTATAGGATATATATAGTATAGGATATATATACATATATATACATGTAACAACAATTCATTAAAAAAAAGAAGCTACAAATTTGAAAAAGAGCAAGGATGGGAACATGAAGGGTTTGGACAGAGGAAAAGAAAAGTTAAATGATATACTTATGCTATAATCAAAGAATAAAAGAACAAAATGATTAAAATTATATGTGTAAATACTTATGTATACATTATAAGTATATGTGTATATGTATGCATTGGACCACATGAGATTAATTTACTGGGTAAAGGCACTTACCCAAATATTAATGACATGGATTCAGTTATCAGGACCCACACAGTGAATGGAGATCACTGACTCTATCAAGTTGTCTTTCTATATCACATGATGGCCATAAATGCACATGAGTGAACACATAAATAATAGGTTTCTATATGGCTTTTCCAGCACTTTCTTGTTAGTTGTCCATTCCCTAACCCTCTGCTCTGCCATACCTTCTTAGTCCATTTCCTATTTATAAATTTCTTTGCCCTTAAAGTATATTTTTAAATTTGGAATAATTTAATTTCAGATTTTAATGAAATTTTGCAAGTATTTTGCTGTAACATTATAAGAATGGGGTACATCATTATGATCACAAAATGTTAGTTTCTTTTTATTGTGTCTCTGATGATATTCATGGCATCATAGATAATTTAAACTGTATTCTATTAACTGTCCCATGTTTGAATAATCCTCCCATATTTCTGGAGTGGTATTATTGCCCATTGCTACCACAATTGCGAGAGCCTTTTATGTGTCCTATATTTTATAAAAGGGTATTTTCTCATGGGGGTTATTGTGCAACTGTGAGAATTGCTTTTCAGTGATTAACTTACCCTGAGGGAATAAATAAGCATGCAAGGAAAGACTGGAAACTGATTCAGTTTGCTGCTACCAAGACTCAGCTGCATCAACTACCATGATTTTATTTTGCTTTCTTTTATTATAAAGCTGTATCAATAAAAAAGAGAAATACATTGTCTCCATCATTCCTTGCAAGTATAATTATGGGATTTCTTCTATGATACCAGCATCAGTAGCTGTTGCTAGTAAAATTTGTCCTCAAAAAAAAAAATATAAGAACATGGGCATGTAACACAGTGGGGTGTTGGATGGCAGGACTGCCCAGAACACACACCACTGGTGTGTCTAGTGCACATATGTGACCACTTCTGAGAAAGATGGATGTCACACTCTGAGAATGTAATACTATAGTATAAACATAAGGGAAGGGAGAAATTAGATTAAATAAAATGAGTATAATGGGGGAAAGAAGAAAATGTATAAAAGTGAAGGAAAAGAAAAATATTGGTGTGAGAGATCACACTGTTGTAATTAAGGGGAGAGGTGTGTGTTGTGTTCCCCAGCCGCCAGCCGCTGGCCCGCTCAGCCGCCTGTTGCTTGCTTATGCCTGAAATAACCACATGAGAACTGTATTAATTCAAATACTGCCTTGCCCATTATCGCTAGCCTTTTCTTGGCTACCTCTCACATCTAAACTAATGCATTATAAAAGTCTGTGTGTCACCACAAGGTGGTGATCTTACTGGACTCTTCTAAGATACATCCATCTCCGGCGGGAGCTTCATGGCGACTGGCTCTGACCCAGTCTTCTTCCCAGCGTCCTCTTTTCTTTTCCCCGCCTATCTAAGTCCTGCCCTATAAAATGGCCCAGGCAGCTTTTTTATTTAACCGATCAAAGCACAGAAATATAGATGAACCCTCCTTCACCACACCACAGTGTGGTAAAGAACAGGACAAAAGGAAGGTTATCTCATTGGGGCCGACATAGTGGGAGATGTCCACCACCTTAGACATGGGTATTAGTATGTTATTAGGAACAATATTACTGTTAGAGATTATTATACCTACAAATAAATTTTATCACTATATGCTTGAAGTCTGGGAAAAGGAAGAGCTATTAAGTAATATTTATCTCTACAAATATGAGGGTAGGTGGAGACTGCTCATTCATTTCCCAGATGCCCAGATCTGAATAATCACACATAAACTATATTAGTTACAACACTGTTTGGCCTATCACCCCAGACTTCTTATTAACTAACTCTTACATCTACAATTAACTCATTTCTATTATTCTGTGTATCACCACAAGACTGTGGCATACTGCCAAGATCCCCAGGTGTCTTTCTGCTTCAGGAGTTACATGGCATCTCTCTGACTCTGCCTATTCTATCTCTATCTCTACCAGCCTGACTATATTCTGCCCAACTATTGGTTGAAGGGGCTCCTTTATTAATTAATGGTAAAAAAAACACATATTTATAGAATACAGAGGGGAATCCCACATCATTTGAGGGCCCTATTTTTCTAGGTTTTTTTTAAAAGATTTTATTCATTTATTTATTTATCTATGCAGTATTCTGCCTATAGGCCAGAAGAGGGCACCAGATCTCCTTATATGTTGTGAGCCACCATGTGGTTACTGGGAATTGAACTCAGCACCTCTGGAAGAGCAGTTAGTGCTCTTAACTGCTAAGCAATCTCTCTAGCCCTCTAGGTTTTTTTT
>JAQHUG010000408.1:949091-987482 GCA_028555095.1 Dicrostonyx torquatus | reverse complement strand
GTAAATGTAAATTTTTCTTTTAACAATAATAAAAAAGAATTAAAAAAAACAAATGATGCATAGGGAAGAAAAACTTAATTTTAGTTCAAAATTTGAAGATGCAGTCCATCATGGTGCAGGAAGCATAGAAGCAAGAATCTGAGGCATGCAGGTCAATTTGCATGTGCAAAATTGCTGCTGGTGTTCTGCACACTTCTTTTCCTTTTTATCCAATTGAGGATCCATCCATTGAATGATGTCATCCACATTACAGATGACTTGCCCCACCTCAACTATATCGATCTAGAATCTCACAAACATGACCAGGATTTTGTCTTCTAGGTATACCTACATCTTGGCAGGTTGATAACTGATATTAACCATCAAAGTGTCTCATATGTTTGTTGTCAACAACCTGCCCATCCTTCAATCATAAGACTGACTGACAGTAGAGTAGTACTTCTTTTCCATGATTTTACTCAGACAGATAACATTAAATGGTGGAGATGACAGTAGCAGTTATTCAAATTGTGCGTCTTACCATGGATTTGTTTTAATGAACAGCATACAGAGGGAAATCCCACATCATGAGTGGAAAATGGTCATTGAAGTATATCATTTGTATGTTACTGGTGTAGGAGGTCCTTCTACATTTGCATTGCTTTCATTGGTTGAATAAAGAAAACTGCCTTGGCTTTTTGATAGGGCAGAATTAAGGTAGGCAGAGTAGACAGGATAGAATGCTGGGAAGAAGGCAGTGTGGCAGATGGCATGATTCTTCTGCCAGAATCAGACATGCTGAATCTTTCCTGGTAAGCCATGATCTCATGGTGACAAACATATTATTAGACATGGGATGAATCAAGATGTGAGAGTTGGCCAAGAAGAGTTAGATATAATGGCCCAGGCAGTGTTTAAATGAATACAGTTTCTTTGTAATTATTTTGGGGGTTAAGCTATCTGAGTGCTTGGAATGCAGCCCATTCCTCTCCCTCTACATGTTACAAAACATGTCGTGACTATCAAACATGACTTGAATTTGTACCAAAAGCAAGTATCAACACTCAGATATCAAACTATGATCAGAAACAGGTATGGAATTGCACAGCATCCTGGAAGAAGAGGTGACTATGTGGACAACACCAGACTGTAATTTTATGGCTCTTCCCTGATAACTCATTGTGGTTATGAGTGATTTGCCCCATTTATTTTCCCATTAGGGACATTATAATATCATACCAGTTATTTGTCCCTACTTATCATGGATCAGGTGGTACATGTGAAGAGGATTGATCAATGCAAATTCCCTTATCTCCCTTTAACTACATTCTCAGTACACCTAAAATTTCAGACTTCTCACCACCAAACCCCAGTGGACATTAAATATCTGGGCCTCCAGTCTATTCATTCCCGCATAGCACACCTAGCCTGACTTCTTGGGTTCATAGAAGCTCATAGAGATTGGTCAGGCAGAGCAGGGAGAAATAAAACTGCGGATACTGTTAATGACTGGATTCTTAATAATGACTCTTTGTGAGTGGGAAGGATTAAAGTTGTTATAAAAGTTTGGAAATCCTTTCTCTTAAGCCTGGATAAGTCACATCTGAGTATCTCTATGAGATGATGTAGGAATCAGTAGAAACAGAATGCAAAAGATAAGCCTGGTTGGACAAATGAAGTAGGCTCATATATTAGTCAGGGTTCCACAGAACTAATAACAAATACAGTGTATGTGTGAGTATATAAATATATGTATATACACATGTATACTTGTATATGAATAATCACACTATAGATTATTATATACATGAACATATATTACTACATAAAATTTTAAAAATATACTTAAGTACAAATAAATGTGCAAATATTTACATAAGAAACCCTCAACCTTCCAAGTGTGAATTGGAAACATAAGAAGACTGTAGAAAATGTCAAAATCTCATATTTGAAAGGCCAGTTTTAACCAACATTAGTTGATGTTGTAGGCATGCAGAACCAGCTCTTCCTCTTTCCTCTACCCTCAGTGAGACAGAATCTTGATGTGGGATTTCCCCTTTGTATGCTGTGAATACTGTCAGTTAATAAAGAAACTGTCTTGAGCTGTGATAGGGTAGAATAGAGCTAGGTGGGGAAAAACTAAACTGAATATTGCGGGAAAGAAGGCAGAGTCATTGAGTAGCCGTGGAGCTGCCTCATGAGACAGATATACTGAAATTTTTCTGGTAGGTCATGACCTCATGGTGATGAACAGATTGTTGAAGATGGGTTGAATTAAGATGTAAGAGATAACAAATAAAAAACTAGAGCTAATGGGCCAAGCAATGATTTAAATAATATAGTTTCTATATGATTACATTGGGAATCTGGGCAGCTGGGAAATGAACAAGCGGCCTCCTACCATAGTATCTGATTGTGGAGCCCAGGTGGAACTCTGTCACTTGTGCTTAAGAATTCTTCATCCTGGAATTAAAGAAGTGCCCCACCATGAACAATTTGAACATATTCTTCTAAATTCCTTTTTTAAATCTCAAATATACATTTTTTGTTAACTTACATTCATTATGAGATAGGGTATATTTATCTTATTGCAACCATGAATATACATGTACACACATATACAAACTAAAGTAAATGCATGCATGTGTATATTTCAAAGCTGCATCATATGGCACATGAATTCAGAAAAGTTTCGATAAATATTCATTGCAATTATCATTTTTAGTAATTTTTTTTCTTATTGCTCTATTTGACATGACATATTTTTGAAGCTGAGACTAAATCCTTCATTATGGATTATGGATTTTCCTAAATTCTACAAGGCATTTAGGACATATTCCTACTGGTAATTTTTTGGTCCAGTTCACTTCTACAGGTTCTTCATTTCCAGTGCCAGAGTGCAGGGGATTGCAGGTGCTCTGTAGTCTGTCATTCCCTCTTGTAACTCAAATTCAGTACAATAAACCAATCATCATAAATTCTGCTTAGACACAGACATCTATCAACATTGATGTATGGGTCCAGAATTCTGATCTTTGCCTAATTCCCTCATCATAATGAATAAATGTATTTAATGCTTTATTCAATAACTTATGCATGTTCAGTGTCTGAGATAGCTCATTTAATCCTGTGATGATGCCACAACTGCCTGTTTCTCACAGATAAAGCAACTAAGTATCAGAGAGGTTAATTTCCTTATGGTAAATTCAGTGCATTTAGATAATTGGAAGACACTGGGTTTTAAGCAAAGGTCGTATATCAAAGTTTATTCCTCCTCATAATTCCACCTTCATGTTATATTAAAGCCGGAGCAGTCATTGTTCCCTTCCCTTACCTGCTTCCTGCCATATGCTGCTTCCAACAGCTGGACTCACCGCTTTAGTGAATATCACCAGCCATACACAAGTAGAGCTCTTTCTAAAACTGAGGCCTAAATCAAAGCTTGCCCAGGTCACAGCTTTTGTATCAATGCTGCATTTCTCTCCGACTGGTGGGAATCACCAAATAGCTTTTGGAGATACTGAAGACTTGTAGTTCTCACAGTTTCCTGCTATGACCCTGGTAGCAACTTAAAAGGAAACTTGTGAGATATGTAAACTGCCAGATGCTCTCCAGACCTCCTGCATCCAACACGGAAAACAGGACTTTAATGCACCTTCAAGCTCAGAACACCAGTTTTCAGCCCACACTCACATAGACACATCCTTTATTAGTGTACTCTGCTCCTGATTCCAATTCATGGAAGCACAGCCTGCAAAATTTCTAAGACAGGATCGTGAAATCGAACACATCCATTAATTATGTGATTATTACAAAGTCAGGTGTTTGATGAGTGTGTGTGGAGAACATGTGAGGGAGAATGGAGCCCATTTGAATATCTGGGCTCTGAGCCCTAAGGGAAATTGATAATGGAAAATGAACTCAAAGATTCTTTAAATACAGTCTGATGATCCTCAGAATTTGTTCCTGCATTGAATCCCAGTGCATGAGTTTGTTTGTCACTTGCTTTCTAAAATAAAGCCTGCTGTTTCCTTTCTAGGTTCTTTAGGAAAATACAGGTCAATGTAAGAGCCTGGAAAGAGACTAATTCCTGGTGACGGTAGAAAATGCAAAAATGGGGTAATAGGAATGACTAGAGGCAGCAGAGATGTATACCTGTGCTGTAAGAACACCCTAACATCATATAAAGAGGATCAATCTTCATACAATCGTAACTACCCATTCTGATGTTTATTATACTATAAATAAGCAAAAATGCTGGGAATGGTATTGTTGGACTCCCCTGGTTAGCAGCTACTGGGTTTTCCCACGATGGAAAGGCTACCATAATCAGAAGGATTGTCAGGACAACAGTCTTGAGAGCTGTCTTTATTCTGCATCAGATATTGTGCATCCTAAATGAATGCCTTGAGACATCTATGCTAAAGGAAGAAGCTGTTTTCCCATATCCTAAAGGCACAGGGATAGTTATTTGTACCAGACATTTTGAAATCACAGTACTTGAGGAAACATTTCTGTCTTGGTCTAAGGAAACGCACTTTCTCTGGTAGAGGTAATACTATATTTTGTAATAATGAGCAAGGTTGTGACTGATTGAAATTGTGAGTGTGGATGATTGTGATTGGTGCCAAGGGGCAAGGCTGCTATTGTTTGTAAGTGAATAGTTGTGATTGGTCTAGACAAATGTCTGTGATTGGTCCACTCATCCCTTGTCAACAGGCTTCTCAGATTCTTAGTGAGGCCAATGGAGGATATGCACCTGTGCTTGCTCCCCTAATGTTACAGCACAAGGCACAATGAAGATTTCTTTCTAGATCGGACTTCCTTTTAGGACTGCAGGACAAGATGTTAAAACTAAGAAGGAGTTCTTCCCTTCCTCCCCCTCTCCCTTTTGCTCACCCCCCCCCCCCCCCCCCCCCTCCCCCCCCCCCCTTCTTCCAACTTTTGCCTGGCGATCTTGTTTGCTTCCGATTTCAAGGAGAATCTATATATGTTTTTCTTTGGGTTCACCTTGCTATTTGGCTTCTCTAGGCTTGTGAGATATAATCTTAATGTCCTTTGTTTATGACTAGGGTCCACTAATGAGTGAGGACATACCATACTCATCTTTTTTGGGTTTGGGATATCTTGGGGGAGTGGGAGGTTGGAGATGGAGGAAGGGTGGATGTTGGAGAAGAGAATAATATATCTACATTAAGGGAGACATTTTGGATTGGAAAGAGACTAGTCTCTAGAGGGGATCCCAGGTGTCCACAGGGATGTCCCCAGCTAGGTACTTGGGCAGCAGAGGAGAGGGTAACTGAACTAACCTTGTCCCATAGTTACATTGATGAATACCTTAATCATCACCATAGAAATTTCACCCGATGGATGAAGATAGAGTCAGAGGCCCACATTCACATCAGAGCAAGGAACTGAGCTCCCAAGGTCCAGTCAAAGAGCAGAAGGAGGGAGAAGATAAGCAAGGAAGTCAGGACCGCGAGGGACTGGCCCACTAACTGAGACAGTGTGCTTGATCTATTGGGAGCTCATCAAATCCAGCTGGACCAGGACTGAAGGAGCATATGACCAAACTCTGAATGTAGCTGCCAATGGGGGCTGACTGAGAAGCCAATGATAATGGCACTGGAACCTATCTCTTCTGCATGTATTGGCTTTTTGGGAACCTAGTCTATATGGATGCACACCTTCTTAGGCCGGGATGGAGCGGGGAGGGCCTAGGGTTTCCCACAGGGCAGGGTATCCTGCCCCCTCTTAGGGAAGCAGGGGGAGGAAGGAGGGGTCGTGGGGGAGCCGGAGGGCCTGGGACAAAAGGAGGAAGTGTAAATTCTTCTTTTAACAATAATGGAAAAAAACTAAAAACTAAAAACAAACAAACAAAAAAACTAAGAAGCAGCAGGGGAATCAGAGGGCAGTGACAAGATGACCATTTCAGTGCAGCAGCTGGGAGGGCAACAGCAGCTGTCTGCTAAATAATCTGTGGGGTCCATTCCTCCAGCTGCATGCGTCCCCAGTCTCACCTGTGATTCTTACCCACACAGCCCATCTCTTCTTCCTCCTTCGCCTAAGCTCTTGTATACCTCGAGAAAACTTAATAGTCTCCCTTTTCTCATTTCCAAGGCAAAGTGGCATTTTCTGTTTGCATGTGCACAACTTTCCTTGTAAATGTGAATGTCTTTCATGCCATTCATTGACTTGTGCGCCAAGACCAGAGTTGGAACTTGAGAAAGCTTTGAGATTAAGCAAAAGTCATTAAGGAGCAGTTTCAGGAGTGAGAAAGGCCCCCATCTGCACGTTCATGGAACTTAAAGCTGTAAGCAAATCAGAGAAACGAGACTGTTCTAGCCCAAGTGATAAATGTTAATAGTGTGTTCTCAAAAATTTCCCTGTAGAGATAAGCTTGACTTAGTGCTCTATCCTAAATGGCCCATTCATACCCAGCCTTTTGTGCGGAAAGCATTATTTTCTCCACCATGTTTCCTTCTCCCTCTCTGATACCCAGGCTTAGATTATCTATCACCACGTCTAGTCAGTACTCCAACCAATCCTAAATTGTTCTGTCTACCATGGGCAGCTTACGCAAAAGACATTAACGACTATCAGATTTACCTCACTCCACCTATAAACTGTTCATTACTCTTGTGAGAAAGAACATTTTCTTGCCATTTCCATTACTAAAGATATTCACAATGAATCTCTTTATATGTAATTCTATTTTGTTTTGTTTTGTTTTTTAGATAAGTTTTCACTGGGTAACAGCCCTAGCTGTCCTGACTGAAACTATAGACCAGGCTGGCCAAAAGCTAACAGAAATCTGACTGTTTCTACCTCTGGAGTCCAGGAATTAAAGGTCTGTGGCACCACTGTCTAACTAAATATTTTATTTCTTTATTTAACAATTATAGATACCTGTCTTCATCTTAAATATAGAGATAGTCAAATGGTTATAATGATTTGATACCTCTCAATTTCTGAAATAAAATTACTGATCCTTTCAAAACTGAGATAATTTTATCCTAAAGACTATTCAGTGGTTTGAGACAAATCTGTATTCTGTCAATTATGTTTTAAATGAATGCAGATTGGCCATTAGCCAGGCAGGAAGTATAGGCGGGACAACCATACAGAAAGTAGAGGTGGGGCAAGGAGAACAGGAGTATTCTGGGAAGAAGGAAGCTCTTTTCCCAGTCCTGTCCAGACACCAAAGAATCAGGATGTGACCTGCCCTGCTGAAAAAGATACTGAACCATGTGGCTAACATAGATAATAATATTGGGTTAATATAAGCTATAAGAGCTATTACAAAGCGCAAGCTAATGAGCCAATCAGTTTAAAACTTATGTAGACCTCTGTGTGATTTTCTTTGGGACCTTACTGGCTATGGGAACTAGGCAGGACAGAATCCCCCCAACAAGCACGCCCTCATGTTATAATTCAGTATAGTATATTACATTTAATTAATTAATTGTTCAATTCATAGAACAGTATAGTATGTGGTATGCACACATCCTGATAATGGAAAGCAGGCCAGCACTGGCTCTGGAGCAAGATTGGCATGTCTGTTGTGAAGCTGTTGGAACATAAATGAGAGATGTTTAACCTCTCTATTAATTATGATGTTGTCTAATATTTATAGAAAAGTTCCTTTGGGTACAGCATAGTCACTTCTTCAAATTTCTTACCATCTTGTGCAAAATGTACAAGTATTATTTGGTCTTGCAAAGAAAGAATCTGAGCCACAGAGACTTCAATCAACTGGCTCAAAACCACACAGCAGGTAAGTAGGAGCCCAGGGCTCAAAGTCAGTAAAGATGTCTCCAAAATTTGCTCCTGTGCTAATGTTGTTTCAAATGTAGGCTTCTTCTATAATCTGGGAATAATAATACTATTGTCCACTCAGCTGCTTAACAAAATGAAGAGAAATACTGGTGACAGGGTCCAGAGTTTGACCCTTGACCCCTTGTACTGACTTAAGTAAATAGCCTTTTATAAAGCCAATATGAGGTACCTCCAAAATCAAAAGCTAAAAACTATGCAACAAATTAATAGAAATGCTAAACAAGTGGCCTTGGATTTTAAGAGCATTTGGAACTTGAGAGCAACTAAATATGAAATTACATGATTAAAACCTCAGTCCATGATAGCAAGCATTTCATATATTTTCCTAAAATTTCAAAAACTGAAATATTGATACATTTAGTTAATTGACACATTTACTTCTTCTTGGACACTAAAGAGCATGTATTGCTGCTTCTCTGGTCCTCATTTTGAGAAATAACATTCATCCCTTTTTAGTAAATACCTGACAATTATTATCAGAGGTGAAGTTACTCCTCTTTCCAAGATGATAGATGGAAAAAGGACCAAATTCAAGGTCTTCTCTGTAATACACATTGTGCAAGTCCTTGATGTTCCATCCTCATAATTCTGAAACAATGTTGCAGCTAACCCATCATACAGTAAAGCCTTTGCCTTCAGCCTGGAGAATTGGCCTTGAGCTTGATTTTGCACAAGAGTCACAGATAAATTTAAAGGAGTTTATTCTCACTCAGACAGATTCATATTACAGCCACATCACCAAAAAAGATCCCCTTTGTCACCCTACAGAGAATCTCTTCCATTTGTCTTCATTTATTAACATTGAAAATTACTTTTCTAACCTATTGCTGTGTTTGCTTCTCCTGGGAAGAGAAGCCTGTCTATGATCCTTGTTTTTACAACTATATTGTGACAAACAGTTTAGTGATCTGCCTTCTCCAACCACCTAATGCCATGGCGATTGATGCTGGGATCTGGCTCACAGGAAAAGAGGAGTGGTTCTGATGGAGCAAGTCCAAGATTAGAACTGTGTGTAGGACTCAGATATTCAAAATGCCTTCATTAGCATC
The DNA here is from genome assembly GCA_028555095.1 of Dicrostonyx torquatus. NCBI lineage: Eukaryota > Metazoa > Chordata > Mammalia > Rodentia > Cricetidae > Dicrostonyx > Dicrostonyx torquatus. The sequence continues at coordinate 978,615 of JAQHUG010000408.1, read as the reverse complement.
TTCCAGGCCTGTCTAGTAATCATAAGATAGACACAGAGAGCTGAGGGTCTCTTCTCAGAACTGCCCTCATTCTGTTTTTGCCAGAATTCTCCTGCAGTTTGCCCTTTCAGCCTCCAACAATAGGAACTTTTGCTGACTATTATTCTTCGAAGCGCAGATGCCTGCTCTTCCCACAGATTGGTTCATTCTCTTCTGATTCATCTTTCTTTCCCTTTCATCTAGAGCTAAAATTAGGTCACTTATTTCCAGAAAGGCATGGTCTTCTTTTTCTCTTTGCCATTTCTAGGTTGCTAGTAATAAAATAATAAAAGCGAACATCTTAAACAGGAGATCTAAGGGGTCTGAGATTCTCCTTTGTAACTGAATCACAGGCTCCCTGGAGGCTCTAAAGGACTTGTTTTCTGTCTCCAAACACAGGCATGGAACAGAGCATTACTGCTGCAATTGTTTTAAGTATGCAAGTAGGTGGATTTCAAAGGGTTTCAGGTGAACACCTACGGCCATATAATACCACAAAGAAAAAGAAAAAAATGCACAGGAACACTTAAGCTTGGAATGTCTGTTTGCAGGCAAAAAGAGGTCTGGAAGACTTAGGACTGCAGGTGCATAGATCTGGATGTGGAGTGTGATCTGTGGGACTCAGTTTCCTCTGGTTGTGTACAATATGTGCACGGTTCTAGTTAAGGTGAATAGAGCCAGCCAAAAGGGAGAGAAGAAAATTGCCTTTTAAACTCAATAACCAGTCTGGTCTCTTCCTTGGGTCTCAACTGAAAAGAAGATCTTGCATGAAAATGATCCCTCTGCCTATTTTCTCTTTCTAGAAAACATTAGTTTCTAGCATCTCATAACATTAAGGGTACTGTTTTTCAGGGACATCCTTTTCCAGTATCTTCAATGTCTCTAACTTTCAACTTCTGTATAAACCTAGAACACTTACCTTTTGCTCACTCTAAGGAAAATAGCACAGGTAGCATGGTTGTCTTTTTTATTTCATCCTACCCAAAGTGATATGTGTTCATCGTCTTCCTCTGTTTTGCTCAGTCTTTGATTCTCTCTCATCTTGTCTACCTATTTTAATTGCTGTTTTATTGCAGTGAAAAGACACTATGACCAAAGCAACTTAAAGAAGAAAGCATTTATTTGGGGGCTTGTGTACAGCTTTTGTGGGTTAGTCCATTCACCATGGAGAAGTGTGTGGCTGGAACTTATGTGGACTTTTGAAACCTCAAGCCAACTGTCAGTGGCATACCTTCCCTAACAAGGCAACACCTACTCCAACAAGGCCACAACTCCTAATCCTTCCCAAATATTTTCACTGCCTGGTGACTAAGATTTCAATTATAACAGCCTCTAGGGACCATCTTCATTCAAACCATCATATTACCCTTCTCTCTAATATATTCTGCCCCAGTTTTCTGCTTCACTGCTGGATCAATATTACTACTTGAAATAACATTTGATGACTTCAGTTATTGTTGCTGAAAACTTCAGTAAATATTTACTCTGTTCTGGGCACCATTGATAGTTGCTATTTTACTTTTATCTAACCTCTTTTTGTTTGCAATATTTAAATAGTGTGTGCTTCCTACTTGTGCCCCAATCATTCAATATTGTGATGTTTCTGTGATTGGTCATCATTCAGGTGGGAATACCACACAATATTTTTTGGTCTTCTTTAGCTTTCTGGTTCTTCCTACAAAATCTACCAGCAGTAAGTTGATTTTTTTCACTGTAAATATTTATGGCATCTATTTTTCTTTTTAAAAACATCATCCTGTTACTATAGTCTTTATGTTGAATACTCCCCAAAGGACCAAGTGGCAAAAGTCTAGTCTCCAGGGAGATACCACTGAGAGGGATAGAACCTTTAAAAAGTTAGGTTTGATGGAAGAATTTAGTTCTTGAAGGTATGTTTTCTGGAATAACTGTGGGAGTTTTAGGAATAGCTCTCTCATAGTGTAGAGTACTTACCTGACATGAATTCATCTTGTACATATATACATATGTATAGGTTTCATCCTTAACAAGCAAAATTGGGGGTCACCTCTATGTTTTCTTCTTCCCCTGCTCTCTGGATCTTAAGATATGTAGTTTTGATCTACTAGTATTCCATCCATTGGACATCACTAAAGGCACCAGTTATCATGGTCTCAGAAACTACAAATATCTGAGACAACATAAATGTTTTCCCTTTGAAGCTTAATTATTTCAAGTGTTTTCTTATAATGACAGGAAGCTAAGACACATTTCCTGATCTGTCAAAGGTTGCTTCTTCAGGTTTTACATCAACTGAAATGTGTATTTCCCTCACCTCATTCTGACTTTGTTGAAATTAAAGTGAAGATATGTCTAACTGTTTGCAAATACTGTCCATATTTTTAATATTCTAATAGAACCTTTCTTAATATCTCCTGGGGGGATGTGAATGCTTCTATATCTGTTTTCTACCATTGTCTTTCTAAGATTGATTCTTAATATTAAGTATAATGGATCCCTCTATGTCTACCCCAGTCTATATTTAGCTAGAGTCTGTTCTTGCAAATTCTGTTGCAATTTGAATAAAATTGGCTGAATCATTTCATGAATTTCTATTATCATATAGGATAAGTACTGAGGTGGAGTAGTTTTTACTAAATGCATATCAGAAAAGAGATGCTGTAACCCTCAGAGATGTACATATCTGTGTTTATATATAGAAGTGACCCTTCCTAGGTCTGGAAAGATGTCTTATTGGGTAAAGGTACTGCTGAAAAGCTTGCCTATTTGAGTTCAATCCCCAGACCTCCCATAGTAGAAAAGCCCAGACTCACACAAAGCACCCTCTGAATTCCAAACACGTGCAATAGGATGCACACAATCACATACATGCTAAATAGACAATGAAAGTAAGTTTTTAAAGTTACAAAAAGCAATGATTTGTCCTGAATTTTCAAAGTTAATAATACATAATAGAAATTTCAAATTTCTTATAGTCAACTCTTTCTAGTTCACCAGAAAATAACGGAATCCATGGGAATCTCCATAGATCAAGAAAAAAATATTTGAAAATAGACTGTGGCATGATAGCCATGCTCTATGATTCTTTCTATATTTTACTGTGGCATTGAGTTTAACAGCTCATAAAAATAATATTGATTCTAATCATTATATCCTCACAATCATTATCACCAGGACTAATATTTGAAAATTTCCAAATAAACATGGAACTCCCTATCTGAAACCTGTTAACTTAAGGTGCAGCTATTTGTTCATAAGTATATCATTTTAATCTTTTGTTGGTATTTTTGTGTTTTATATGTGTTTGTTCTTGGGCCTCTTCTTTGCTTTTTGTTGTTATTCTTGTTTGTTTTCTAAAGAGAGAAAAAAAAGCATTGGGTTGGATGGGGACTGTGTTGGGGACCCTATAGGAGGAGATGTGGGGAAGGAAATCATGATCAAAATATATTTTGTGGGGAAAAGACTAAAGTTTCTCTTTGGAAGTTTAAATTATCACTTAACAGCCCCAGTGCTCTCAAGTTTAGATTTTTTTTCCAAAGTTGAGGTGTATGTCAGGTAACATAGACATGCTTTGGTTTGAAAAGACAGCAATGCTGCTGCCCTGCATTTCAACCCATTTGATCTTACCAGAGTAACAACTCAGAGAACATGTTTTTTTTAAAATGCCATTCACTCATGAGAAAAGCAAACAGTCTCACCCCCTGAAGGCACTACCATGTTGAGAAATAATATCCTCCTAATAAGATCTAGATGATGTATAGCATGAGTACAGGAGAGGCCTATTTGAGGTAAAACTTGACAGCTATGCAAGGCTCTGAACTGCCAGCTGCTGCAAGTTGGCTCCCTGTGGAAAGAGATTTGCCTGTTTGCTGGGAACCATCTGTGTAAAAGCAGGAACATTCATTCCCTGTAAATGGTCCCATGCCCAAGTGCATACAAAGCCTCAATCAGCATGTATGAAGCCTCATTGTATGTGTTTAATAACAATAACAATAATTGGACATTTCAATACAAAGTCAGAATGATTGCTATAGCAATTGAATTTTTAGTAAATAAGTAAAACTTGGGCATGTATACAAAACTGAATTTCTGCACGATTCTGTTGAGTCCTTCCTCTATGATCACACTCCACTCCCATGTAGACAGGGGCTACTCCTCGAGGTGTTTAATGAATAACAATGGACAAAATGTATTTTAGCCATTTATATCATTCTATGTTGCTATATTTTATTTAACATAGATTCCCATATGGGATTTAGTTCCTGGTTTAATAGAAATTAAGAAATAGATAAATGCATAAAAAAATTCAAAAACATGTACACATACATTTTACCATATGATTGCTTTAATTATGCTACTGAGAAAATTTAGAGAAAGTTTTACTAGCACATTCCCTTTTGCAGACAGAAGGTAAGAGAACACTTGGGAACTTGACTTATGAAGGGTTGAAGGCAAAAATGAAGGAGAATGTGTTATAAACTCTGCTCTTACAGCTTGTCAGCTCTACACAATAGAGGATTGGAGGTGGTGGCAACTTAGGAGTAGTCCACAGCTCTTCGCAGAAGCTATTGGAGCACATCAGAGCAAGGGATTGAGCTACCAGGTCCAGTGGAAGAGCAGAAGGAGGGAGAAGATGAGCAAGGAAGTCAGGACCGCGAGGGACTGGCCCATCAACTGAGACAGTGTGCTTGATCTATTGGGAGCTCATCAAATCCAGCTGGACCAGGACTGAAGGAGCATATGACCAAACCGGACTCTCTGAATGTGGCTGCCAATGGGGGCTGACTGAGAAGCCAAAAATAATGGCACAGAGACCTATCTCTTCTGCATATATTGGCTTTTTGGGAACCTAGTCTATATGGATGCACACCTTAAGCCGGGATGGAGCAGGGAGGGCCTAGGGCTTCCCACAGGGCAGGGTACCCTGCCCCCTTTTAGGAAGCAGGGGAAGGGAGGAGGGGTCGTGGGGGAGCGGGAGGGCCTGGGACAAGGGGAGAAAAAGTAAATTTTTCTTTTAACAATAAAAAAAATTAAAAAAATAAAAATTAGGGTAATAAGTTAAAGATGCTGTTTGCTTCAAAGCAAATTCTATTCCGGAGAAAAATATGCTGAACTCTTCTCCAGTGAGTTGTCTGAGTGGGTAATATTGTCAGCATTGTATCCAGTTTGTTGCTGAAGCTGAAAAGGCAGCCTCCCACAGTTAGAGACTTTGGTGAGAGGCCTTCATTTGGTTCTGGGGTGGTGGTCCTTCTCACTTCATATCCTTCTTGGGCTTACAGAGTGGTTCTGCAAAGGCCCCTTACCTGACAGGAGTCTAGAGTTCCCAAAGGAGACATGACAGCCTCTGGTCTCCTCACAGAGATTTTACTAGCTAAACTCCTGATGTAGAAAGGAAAACTAAAACATGTCTACACAGCTGGACTTTGTCCCATATCTTTGTCCTCTATCTGCTGTACTGACCAATCAGACTTTGTTGTAAGTTACTATAAGTTCTCCAAATATTCCAGTTCTCCCTCAAAGAAATAATGAATATAAACTTCTGAATAACATTGGTTTAAAAAAAAAGAAAAATCTAAAGAGAAGAATGTAATTAGTAAGGTAATGTTGGATATGAAAATATGGAAGGACGAGGACACAAGGGAAGCCATTAACTGCTAATATTTATATGAGAGATGGCTCTTTTCCAGCTTTCCCCACTGTGGTATTGATCATGAAAAATATATTTACCAATCAAGGAGAAAAATGCCTTGACCATTCAATATAAGATAGTTTCTGTCATTGGCACCTCTGTTCTTGGAGAAAAGAACATAAATGAAGAGACCTTGAGGATAAAAACTGAGGATGTGCACATACACCTACTAACAAAAACTAATATTGGCAGCTGCCAATATCAGACACAATTTGAGTCTCTTATGCCACAATTTTTGCAGGTGCCTATACATTTACTTGGTGGAGTTGACTATTTTAGACTTCTTCCAGACTAAAAACAGAAATGAGATTCATTTTTGACAAGACAGATACTTGTATATATTTTTATTCAGTGTTTGATTATGAGTTTCTTTCTGCTTGTGCAAGGCCTTGAATTAGGTTTCTCTAAAGGAACGTAACTGATAGAATTAACATATATCTTGATTTATTAGAGTGTCTTACAAAGGTGTACCCTATGAATGTGACTGCCAGTTGGGACTGACTGAGAAGCCAATGATAATGGCCTATCTCAATACACAAAGGAAGAGGACCTAGTAACTGTTTAACCAATGAGAGTAATATCTCCTCAGTCCTGATCTGATATTGGAGTAACAGGGAGTCACTCGAGAGTTGGTCATCTTCAGTCTCTTTTGAAATACTGAGGAAGTTATCATGCTAGAGAAGAAATGCCTCAGAGTGCATGAACTTGCAAATGAGTAAGGAAAAGCAGGCTAAATGCGGAAAAGTTTATTTTTTCACATTCTTTTTTATGCACTGCCTCTGGATGGCATGGTTCAGACTTAGGGTGGGTCTTCCCACTTCAAATGATACAAACATGAAAATCTCTTGCAGGTATGCCCTGCTCCTTGGATTTTAGTTGATTCCAGGTGTAGTCAAGTTGTCAATAATTATCTATCACAGACCTCAACAACAACTCATGGGAGGCCATGATTCTATGGCCCACTTGTCATTTCATGTGTCATTTTAAAAAGACCTATGTATTCAAGTACCTATGTATATTTCAGTCCCTTAATAACAATGGCACAAAAGACAAAGAACCCAAAGAGCGAGGAGAATGAAAGCAATTGGACATTTTATTCGACAAGGAGGGCCTGAATTCCCCTCCCATAATAGAAGAACCTTGTGGTTCTACTATGAAGCTGTAAGACCACAGCCACTGCCTCTCATGTTTATATTTCTCTGGACAGAACATGAGTTTCCAGGGATTTTGATAATCAAGATTGACTGTTTAATCCCTGTTGTTTTCAGATAAAGAGCTGAAGCTCATGATTCCAAAGAAAGAATGAATAAAAAAATACCCTGGTATACATATGGTCTACAAAATATTTCCACTTGACTAGCATTGAAAAAGAAGGCATGAAAACAAGTATGTCTTATGTAGTTTGTTCTTGATTTCTGGAGTACACCAGAGAATGTAAAAACAAACAGAAAACTGTTCACTAAAAATTTTCACGAAATGTATCTTCCAGACACAACAGGGTTGATACACATAAACATTTCCAGAGATTGTGACAGTGCAAACAACCTGTACAAATTCAAACCAGATAAAATCTGAACATGGAGAAAGGGAAGGAAACACAAAATTCCATCTCTGACCAAGACTTTACTTGCAACTGATACCTGTTGGGAAACTCAGTTCTCTCCAGTAGAGTGACTGTGTGTAATTCTACCACAGTTCAGGGCAGGCCCCATGGCCATGGGTCATTGGGCAACAAAAAACAAACTCATGTTTTTGTGTACTTTTTGTTATGTTGCTATGGCATTCTTGTCTTACTGTGTTTTTGTTTGTGTTGTTGTTGTTGTTGTTATGGTTTGACTTCCGTTGTTTTTTCCCAGATTGTGTAGGTAGGGAGATGGGGGAACCTGGGGGAATGAAAGAGTTTAGGGAGGAGAAAAAATATAATCTAAATATAAAAAGTATAAGTATAAAAACTGCAATTGAATTATTTTCTTATACAAATTACAACCACGATGAAGAGAAGAGGTTTTGACTTCTAAATACAAGTAGTTGGAAGATTATAAATTCTCCCACCTAGCTTTCAATATGTTTACTATTGCAAAGTACATTTTTCTTTGTCCTGTTCACAAATTCCGTAATAACACAAAAATCTAATGACACAATCCCTTGGAAACTCAAGGAACATGGGTCTCATTGCATGTCTCAAATAATAAATCAGCTGATAGTGATTTGAGTACAAAGGTCTTCTAAAATGGCTTCTTTTGTCTTTTGAGATTAAACTAATTCCAGTCTATTTTGTATTTCATTAGAAAATGCATTTTTTAATATATTGCTGATTTCCCTCTCAAACTTAGAAAGTGTACCTTTCTAAATTACAGCTGAGCATTTCTTAATTGGCTATCAACCACCACCAGGATAGATATTGATCGGCATTCATCCATTCTAAAGTGAAACATTTTTATGTGTTCTTTTGCTGAGGCAATTTGTTCAAGGAAGTGTCTGTTTTACATGTGTCATCAAGTAATCTGTACTCCTGACTTTTTTCCAGCCATAGTGCACACATGGCTCATAAGTGCCTTCACCCACAATCAACTGTTGGAGCTTAGAGTTCCAGAATCAAAGATGTTTTTCAGAACTGAGGGTGTCTAAAAAACACCAACTTAAATGGAGAGACATTTAAAGCAATTCCACTAAAGTCAGGAGCAAGACAAAGCTGTCCACTCTCTTAACTGTGTAATATAGCACTTGAAGTCTTATCTGGAACAATAGAAATACTGAAGGAAATCAAGGGGATACAAATTGGAAAGGAAGAAAGAGAAGTCTATTTATCTGGGGGTAATATATTAGTATATGTAAGTGACCCTAAAAATCCCACAGGCAAACTTCTACAGCTGATAAACATTTTCAAAAGTAGTAGATAAATAATAAACTCAAGAAAATAAATCAGTCAGATGTAATATGTGAGAAAAGAATAAAAAAATGTGAAAAAAATTTAAATTGTACAAGGTGGTTGTTCCTTGCTTTCAGGGTGACTCTTTTATGGGTTGTGAGAATGTATATAGTATTTCTACTTTCTCAGAGAGATTTGGACATAGGGGCATAACTGACAGCTCATCACTCCTGGAGAACTGAGCTCATTCATGCCAAGTGCACCATAACACAAAATAAGAAAAGTGTCACAGGTAACTACCATCCATTCTTTGTTCTTTTTTCCCCCTTTATGACAGAAACGTAAGTAATCCTTAGAGAGTCTCATTGAAGAGCCACAGTGATTAATTATATCTATCTTAAGAAAAATGGCTGTGTAGCAATAATGTGAACATAGTGTTCACCCACATATGAGCACTCAGTGCTATTTGTTCATATGAAATCATGGTAAAGGTGCACAGTTAAGAAAATGTCTGCAGGAAGAGAGAAATGCCCACAGAAGGCTAGAGCAGAGATTGAAAGCAAATTGTAGGCCAGTAACAATTACCATCATGCTGTGGAGAATTTGAACATTCTAAAATCAAAATGAAGCCCACGAGACTTGCTTCACTTCCTAAAGTTATACTGAACCACTTTGAATATTTTAGGAGGCGATCACAGAACTACAGACATCTGTATTGATTTAGACTTAATTTTAGACGTGTCTGTTTCATTTAGGATACCCATGGAGATTAGATGGTTTGTAAGCGGACAGGTAGAAAGAAAAGAATCAAGGTAAAAAGTCTTGGAATGAAGCAAGGTATAAGAGCAAGAATCTGAGAGATCACATATCAAACTGAAAACAGGGAGAGCAAACTGAATTGGAACCAGTATTTAAACTCTCAACTCCTGCCTCCCATGACATTCTCCCTTCAACAAAAGCACTGTGAAGACTCCCCAGACAGCACCACCAACTGGGAGCCAAGTATCCAAATGCCTAAGACTAAGGATGAAACCACCACAGTCCTACTTATCATAACAAGGCATTGATAAGTAGATTGTTGAAATGCAGCATTCCTAGAGGTCTTGTATTCCTCCCATTATAGCCGCCAGATATTGATATCAACAAGATGTCTTGTAAGGGGTTATCCTTCTCCAAAAAAGGGTAACTTTGATGGTTTATTTTAGAAACACTTCCTGCCACTCTTCCTTGTGATAGAGAGTGTTTTGTTTTTGATTGATTCTTTCCTGTTTTCCCCCAATTGTCATAAACATTCATTTGTGTTCCAGAGATTAAAAATAAGTAAATAAACTCAAGGAAAAAAATCAGTAGCCTTCTTATTTATAAAGACAAAATAAATCAGAGAAATAAAACCTTTCACAATAGCCTCAAACAATAGAAAATATCTTGGGATCACTAACAAAGCAAGTGAAAGACTTGCATGATAAAACCTTCAAGTCTTTGAAAACAGAAATTGAGGAAAATATCAAAAAATGGAAAAAATCACCAATACTCATGGGCTTACAGGATTAATCTACACAAATGGCCAATACCTATAGCGAAACCAATATGCTATACAATGCAGTCCCTATACAAATTCCAACACAATTCTGCATATATCTTAATAGGACAATTCTCCTCTTTATACTTAAAGAATAATACTTACATACATACATATACACACACACACACACACACAACAGGAGAGCTAAAATCAATTCTGAACAATGAAAGATATTACACAATCCCTTTAGTATATTGGAACATATCAAGAGATATGCCAACAATGAAACCTAATTGAAGACTAAGGCATAAATAAACACACCTATGGAAAGCTATGCTTTTGTTTGTTTTAGTTTTTTTTTTGTTTGTATTTTTTTATAAAGAAGTCCAGAAATACACACAATAAATGGTCCTGAATAAACTGGATGACTACATGCAGAAGAATTCAAATAGATCCATAGTTATGATCCTGTACAAAATGCAACTCAAAAGAACTCAACATAAAACCAGATACATTGAATATGATAGATGAAAGAGTAGAGAAGAGCATTGGCACAGGAAAAGACCATCTGAGCACAACACTGATAACACAGAGACTAAGATCAAAAATTAATAAAATGGACCTCATGTAAGCTTTTGTAAGGCAAAGAACAGCATCATTTTGTAAGGCAAAGAACAGCATCATTCAGACACAATTTCCACCTACAGATTTGGACAAGAATTTTACTAAGTCCATATCTGATAAAGGGATAATATCTAAGATATATAAAGTACAGTACTCTGGAAGAGCAGTAAGTATTGTTAATCTTTATACTAGTTCTATGCCTGTATTTATATAAATTCTGTTTTAAAACCCAGTTTTAAAAATGAACAACAGATATAAACAGGTAACTCTCATAAGAGGAAGCTCAAATATCTGAAAAAGAATTAAAGAAATGTTCAACATCCTTAGACATCAGAGAAATGCAAATCAAAATTACTTTGAGATTTCATCTTTCACCCATCTGTGTAGCTAGATCAATAAAAACGTGACAGCTCATGTTGGCAAGGATGTGAAGTAAGGGGAACACTAATCCATTGCTGATGGGGCTGCAAGTTTGAAAATAATTATGAAAAACAGTCTGGTGGTGACTTAGGAAGATGAGACTACATCTAATTCAAGATCCAGCTATTTCACTCCTGCACATATACTCAAAGGATACTTAATCCTTTCAAAGAGACACTTACTCAAACAAATTCATTATTGCTCTATTCATGATAGCCAGAAACTGGAAACAAACTAAATGCCTCTCATCATATGATTTGATAAAGAAAATGTGGTACATTTACACAATGGAATAATAATAAGACATTAAATTACAGTGAGTAAATGAAATTCATAGATAAATGGATAGAACAGGAAAAAACAGAATAAAAAAAGAAGAGCAGCGAAGGAAAAAGGTTAAGTAACATATAACAACAGAATTACACCTAACTTCTCAGTGGAAACCATGAAATTCAGGTGGTTCTGGACAGATGTGATGCAGACACTAAGAGTCCACAGATGCAAAGCTTTCAGTCACCACCAAACAAGATATTTTATGACACAATCAGATTTAAACAATTCCTGTCCACAAATCCATCCCTAATAGAACTAGAAAGAAAACTTCAACTCAAGGAAGCTAACTGCACCCACAAAAACACAGGTAACAGATAACATCACACCAGCAAATCCCAAAAAAGGGAAACACACAAACACTACCACTGAAAAATAACATGAATTAACAATCACTGGTCATTAACATCTTTTAATATCAACGGATTCAATTAACCTATTTAAAGACACAGCTTATGAAAATGGATACAAAAGCAGAATCCATCTTTCTGCTCTATAGAAGAAACACACCTCAACCTCAAAGTCAGATATTACTTCACAGTAGTAAGTTGGGAAAAGATTTTCTAATAAAATGAACCTAAGAAACAAGTGGGTGTAACTATCATAATATCAAACAAATAGACTTCAAATTAAAATCTATCAGAAGAGATGGAGAAGGACACTTTATATTTCTAACAGAAACAACCCATAAAGATGAAGTATCAGTCCTGAAATCTGTGCCCTAAATACAAGAGCACCCACATATGTAAATCAAACATTACTAAAATATAAATTGTACAACAGTCCCCACACCCTAAGAGGAGGAGACTTCAACACCCCACTTCCAACAGTAGACAGGTCAACCAGACAGAAACTTAACAGAGAAGTAAGAGAACTAACAGATGTCATGACTCAAATGGACTTAACAGACATCTACATAACATTCTGTCAACACAAAACCTTCTTCTCAGCACCTCATGGAAACTTTATTCATGAGAAAACTTTCCCAACTTAAAGAAGGATATACTTAGGAAGGTATGAAAACCTACAGAACACCGAATAGACTGGAACAATAGCAACAACAAAAATTGTCCCCTCTCCTTCCCTAAAATTGACCACATACTCGGCACAACCCTCAACAGATACTAAAAGAGGTTGGAGTAACTCCCTGAATCTTATTAGATGACCACAGTTTAAAGTTAGCATGTAACAACAACACAAATCACAGAAAGCCTACAAACTCATGGAAATTAACAGTGCTGTTGAACCACCCCTAGGTCAAGGAAGAAATAAAGAAATTAAAGGCTCCTAGAATTCAACAAAAATGAAGGCACAATGTACCCAAACCTATGGGACACTATAAAAGCAGTGATAAGAGGAAAGTTCATAGCACTAAGTGCCTACATCAAGAAAGTGGAGAAATGTCACACTAGTGACATAACAACACACCTGAAAGCTCCAGGACAAAAAGAAGCAGATTCACACAGGAGGAGTAGATTAAAGGAAATAATCAAATTGAGGGCTGAAATCAATAAAATAGAAACAAAGAAAATAATACAAAGAATCAAACAAAGAGCTTGTTCTTTGAGACAATCAGCAGGATAGACAAATCTTTATTGAAACTAATCAAAAGTCAGAGAGAGACCATCCAAACTATCAAAATCAGAAATGAAAAGGGGGACTTAATAACAGACACTGAGGAAATCCAGAGAATCATTAGGTCATACTACAAAAACCTGTACTCCAGATAATTGGAAATGTAAAAGAAATAAGCAATTTTGTGGATAAATACCACATACCAAAATTAAATCAAAACCAGGTGAAAAATTCAAATAGACCTATAACCTTCAAGGAAATAGAAGCAGCCATTAAAAGCCTCCCAACCAAAAAAAAACCCAGGGCTTGATGGCTTCAGTGCAGAATTCTACCAGAACTTCAAAGAAGAGCTAATACCTATACTACTCAAAGTGTTCCACATAATAGAAACAGAAGGGTCATTGTCAAACTCTTTTTTATGAGGCTACAGTTACCCTGATACTGAAACCACACAAAGACTCAACCAAGAAAGAGAATTACAGACCAATCTCACTTGTGAACATAGATACAAAAATTCTGAATAAAATGCTGGCAAACTGAGTCCAAGAACACATCAAAAATAACATCCATGCCAGAGATGCAGGGCTGGTTCAACATATGAAAATCTATCAATGAAATCTACCATATAAATAAATTGAAAGAAATATGATCATCTCACTAGATGCTGAAAAAGCATTTGACAAAATCTAACATCTTTATGTGATAAAGGTCTTGGAGAGATCAGAGATATAAGGAACCTATTTAACATAGTAAAAGCAATATACAGCAAGCCGACATCCAACATCAGAATAAATGGAGAGAAACTCAAAGAGATTCCACTAAAATCAGGAATAAGACAAGGTTGTCCACTCTCTCCATATGTATTCAGTAGTTTTTGAAGTTCTGGCTAGGGCAATAAGACAACCAAAGGAGAGCAAGGGGATTCAAATTGGAAAAGAAGAAGTCAAGCTTTTGCTATTTGTATATGATATGACAGTATACTAAGTGGCACAGAAAAAAAAAACTCAACTTTGCAATGAGGATGGGACAGGATGGTGCAGCCATATTTGTTAGTGTATCCAACAGTGACTTTGAAATCAGGGGCATGCAGGAGAACAAGGTGTGTAGTACCAAGAATATTGCTCCATCTCTGGTTGACACATCTGAATTTTCTGCAGAGAGGTTTATGTTTGCTGTTCCTTTATCCATGACTGCACAAGTACTTCCTCTCCTCAGTGTTTATGGCTCTTTAGTGGTTCACATTTTGTAAAATAAGTATTTACTGTGTACTCGAATGTGTGTATGTGTGTGTCTGTGTGTGTGTGTGTGTGTGCACATGTGCAGGCACATACATTTCACAGTGTGAATGCAGAGGAGAAAGAATAATTTTTTGAGTGTTGGTTGTCTTCTACCACACTGTAAAATTTGGTGACATAATTCAGTCCTCAGATATAAACACCTCCAGCATTTTTAGCCATCTCACCAGCCCCACAGCTTTTATTAATGTCTTCTCAAAGACTATAGGCCCAGGATCTTTGATTCTTAATAGCTCTTTTTCCTGTGGACATAAAGATTGAGGTATGTCATATGTTCATAAGACATATACTTTCACCAAATGGTCTTGTCTGTAAATAAAAAGTCTTTGTACTTGTAGAGCTTATCAGAAATACCTTTCTCCAATGTTCATCATTCAGCTTTCTCTTCCAGGAAAATTCCAGCCAATGGCTTAAAGTTCTGCCAGTCTGGAAATTGTTTCTTGACTACATGTAAAATGATATCTTCTTTCAGTTATATTCTTAAGATTATATCAAAAATTTAAGTATTTTGCCATGATATCAAAAGGCGCCCTGAGCTATCCTTTAAGTCATGTTCAACAGCAATAGAAACAACTTCCCAAGCATCCTAGAGATCAAGATATACTTTTCAACATATATTTCTGATCATCAGCTCCGTCTCCTCTAAATTAAAGTCATTGATAGCTTTGCATATCGAATGAATGGAGACATATAACTCAATAAAATATATAACTCAGTAAAAAATATAAATAAATAATCATGTCAAAACAGCAGTGACCTCCAGCTTCCTTCTCTTGAGTCTGATGACCAAAGTTCTCCATCTGTTTGATCCTTTTATTTGTAAAGACTGGCAAGGTTTCAAATGTTTCATTGGAATATCAATATTTCATTGACCATTTATTCAAACAAGGATTCAGACTTTTTTTTCTGTGTCAGTAAATAGCGAAGTTGTCTGCTGTCCCATTCTGCTACGTGTCTTTCAAACTCAGTCTCTTTGGCATTCAGTTCATGACCCCTTTGTCATACTGTCAAACCACCAACTTGCAACAACCAAAGTCACGGAAATAATCACTGACATATTTACCTAAAATGGGAGTTGTTTCCTTTCATGGGAGACTAGTACAAGTTTTATCATGATATAGATGGAAGTGTAAAATAAACCTGAGTCTAGTATTGTTGAAGTACCTTGTGAAAAAGAACATAGTTGGGAGATTATTCTAAGGGATCTAACTGTATTAGCAGCATTCAAACACAGTGAGGCACCAAGAGAATGACTTGATGCATAACAATACAAGCACCCATGTGTGGTGTGGCATACTATCAAATACAATGAAAGTGTAACCACCTTATTGTCCAGAGATGTTCATATCTACTACTGAATATTCTTCCCTTGTGGGCATGAACATGGGAACTCAAATCACAACAGGACGCTTTTACAATTGCGATGAGTGATCATTGTCACCAAGAACAAAGATGTTCAAAGTCTTTGCAATCCGTGTAGAGTCTCGTGTCACAGGATGATAATCACAAACAAATGAGGACTGTGCAAAGGATTTGCCAGTCAAGGCCAATCCACCTGATACATCTGTGGTAAGTCCTTGAAAATACAAGTAATGATAAACTTTTAATTTTTCTCTCAGATGATCCATTCCTACTAGAGCTGTTGCCTCTCCCTCCATCCTCCTCTCTCCCCCAGAGCCAATCCTGCTCCTCCTCATTTGAATTCCATAAAAAGCAGGCATCCCGGGAATAGTAACAGATCACAGCAAAACAAGTCACAATAAAGTTAGGCACATACCTTCATATGGTGATTAGATAAGGCAACCCAGTATGAGAAAAAAACTTTTGACATGTGTTCGTGAAATTTTCCTATTTGTACACTTCTGGTGTGTTCACTCGGATTCTGTTTGAGCAACTAATTTCAACACCAACAATACTGACACACTTTGCTACTTCTTATCAAAGAAGAAGGGAATCGCTGAACTATCACTCAAGATAATAATAGATAACACACAATGGAGCTGTTTTTGAACACACAATCTGATCCCAGTCACCCCTGTTCTTAATCATATTACTATGATTAAGGCTTAGCGCAGAATGTATAGAATAATTAATTCCACTTATTATCATTTCACTATGAGTAAATTTGTGGCTGTTAAAAACTACTAAATATTAGAACAGGTTTCAACATTCTCAAATCTGCTGTTATCTCTGCCACAAACTGCATGCATGGCTTGAGGCAAATCACTTATTCTCCCAGGGTCTCGTTTTTCTCACCTGTATAGGTGTATAATGAAGCATTTTCTGTGATTTTTTTGCTTAAGCTTCCTTTCTGCTTCAGGAGCCTATAATTCCTATGCAAATGTAAGAGCTATTTTATTAAATGGCTCAGAGGCTCCACTAAGCAAACCTTAAGGATTTTAAATTTTGTATACTGAATGTCTGGCTTTAGGAAGAGTTTATAGAGAATGCCAGATGTGAAGGGAATTAATAATGCTAGAAATATTTTTAATATTCATTTCTTCTAGAAATTTGGAGGAAAAGAAGTACAAACACACAACCCATTTCTGCCTTCTAAACAGAAACTCAGAGCTGAAGAGTTAGAGAATCCATTGAGTGTCCCTTGAAATAAAATGATTGAAGTCTCTAACATATGTAATTTCAATTTCATTAGTGGTGGGTGTGTAGTACTAGCTCCAGCTGCCAAAAAAATGTTGACACTTATTACAGGCTCCGACATGGAGAAAAATGATTCTCTCCCTGAATGCATTTGCCTAAAGCAATGGTGGTCTCAGAGGGAAATCATAAACAGTGAGAAAATGCTACTTGATTCCCCCTACATCCTGGGAAACCTACAGAGGCTGGAAAAGAAATAATTAGCATTCAGACATGTTTGCTTCTCTTTTCCCTTAACTTATCGTGATGGACTTTGCTGGTTCTCTGCCCGTAACTGAAATTCACTCTCTATGTGGTAGCAGCCTCCTGTCGCAAAGATTGTCGTTGTCTTCCTGGTCTGTCACAGACTGAGCATGGAGCAATACACGATGATGCCGAATAGTTTGTGCCAAATGCTTGAGGCTCGTGGGAGCAATCAAAAATAATTTTTTCGTGGCACTTAGTTGATAAGTATCTTTGTTTCATCATCCACAAGACAAGAGGTATGTGCTCAGTAAAGCTCCCAGAAGTCCCTATCAAGCTGGAGCAAACCCAATCGTTGTGCCAATAGTACACCTGTTAGCATATTTTGGATTACTTCTGAGGAACTGTAACAGTAAACCTGGCAGATCTCTTGCAGAGAAGTAATTGAAAGAGAATTCCAACTGCTCTGTTTTGTAATGCACATCACATTTGCACCATAACCATTCTCTCTATGAACAGCTCAGAGCCAACAACCCTGAGATAGGGATTCTAATGTATAAGTGACATTTCTTCAATAGCTGGCTGTAGGCTAAGTATACACTGTGGACAAACCAAATTTTCTTAGTAAAGTAAAATACTTCTCCCAAGATATATACTTTCTGCTTTTGCTCCTTACCAAACATCATACCCACAGCAATATGACTGCACAGTTCTTTACAAGATGTATTTCTATCTAATCATATCCTTACACATGTAATCATCGCTTTGATTTCAGCTTATCAAAGGACTAAGAAAACCCAGCTTACTTGCCTTTCCTGTGTCATTTTTTTGTGTTCCTTTCAGTAGTTTTAGATATGATTCATGATACTATGAAGTCAAATGCTAGTTTATTTCTCTTCTTCTGGGAAAATTCAAGTGAAGACAGTTCTTCCTCTTCAGACCACAGCACACATTAAGTTCATACTCTGGCAGCCCCACAACCCATGCTCACAAATCACAATGCAATACTTTAATAAAAACACATGACATGAGTTTACCTTGTATATGGATTCAGAATGCTAAATGGTAACTTACATGGGGAAGAGTTAAGATATTAGAGATAAATCTGACAAATTTTAATGAATGCTGGACTAATTTTCTTCACCTCCTTATATATGAAGAAGGACACTGAGACACCCATCTATGCCAACAATTTCATTCCATGATGGTGTTCATCACAGCCACACCCATAACTCATATCATACATATGTTGGAGTCATAGGATGTTAGTTTTCATGTAGATATATAGACATAACCCTTCAAATGATCAGATGAATAGTCGGAAATAATGCTAACAAATTTAGCTTTTCTCTTCTGACAATGTGACCACAAGCCACATGAATAATGACCTCTTTCCTTCTGAAAAGGGATGAGCCCTCGCTCCTCTGTGGCAAATGAGCAAGAGAAGGTTGCAAAACCAACACTAAATAATAGACTTATAGTATGCTAGAGACTTGGATAAGAATGGCAGACTTGAAGCCATCTGAGATTTTATCCTTTTTCTCTGAAAGGTTGGATTTGCTTCAGTAATTCATTTTCCTCACTTACTCTTTAGCATGTGGTGCTGTATTTTCTCTACTGTTATCCAATATCTTAATTAGCAAGAGTCCTCATGACAATGTAATGTGGTCTTTATAGCCATGTTCTTATATGTTCTTAAAACCATGAAGCATTTTGATGACATATATAACAAAATTCTTATTGTTTGCATCTTATCAAAGTTTTTCCTCCAGATGGAGAAATTTTGTGGAGCAGAGATATAATGTAGAAAATATAGAAAGCAGATTATTGTATAGATAAAGAGTAGTACCTAGATGTTGGCCATGCTACAAATCCCATAAAGTAAAATGAACAACCTATTTCTTTTTTGAGTCATTATCTTTCTATGTAGTCCAGTCTGCCAGTGAACTCATGAGTCTCCTGAATCTGTGTCCAAAGACATCCAATAGAATTATTGGATAATGAAATAAAATATTTTTGGCAATGGGTATTTTTAAATTTAGATCATGAAAACAAGGTAAATCTTAGGGAGAAGATCATATTTAGCTAAAATACCAGCCAAGAAAGAAAATCATAACAGCCAGGAAGATGAAGGTGCCTTGGGATTTTATAAAGCCTCCAGCCTTTTGCTACACGGGCTCTTATGGTCAGAAATGTAAAATGTGAGTTCAATGTGTAAGAAGAAGTCAAAATCATTTCTAGTTTTTATAAAATTTCAGAAATAAATGAGAGTTCCTATTGTTTTATAGAGATATTTGCAACAATTCTATTTAAAAAAAAAATAAATAAAAATCTAACCACTCCCAGGCGCTTGCATATACAGTTGTGGATTGGGTTTATAAGGATTCAAGTACTACATGTTAAGATAATTATTTCAAATAATATCACAAAACATGCCATGACTTCAGCCAGAAGTCACATGCTAGGAGTCTAAAGTCTCAATTAAGTACCTTGGGATGGAAAAAGAGCCAGCAGGAAGCCTGACTGCTAAGAAGGACTCAGAACAAAGGAGCCAATTAGGTCACCATGCAGTTTCTGAGTTAATAGTTACTTATCACATTGTTATGATAAAACATTTGACAAAGATCATCTTAAAGAATGAATGACTTATTTTGACTTTGAATGTATAGTCATTGTATGTGTGTTGTGGCTAGAAGGTGCAAAAGCAAGAGCCATTTTAGCTATAGCATCAGGTGCATGAAGCAGCTGGCCATACTGTATCTAGACAAGAAACAGAAAATAAAAGACTGGTGTTTATCTGCCTTTCTACATTTTGCTGTTACAAGAGTATGAGACTCCAGGCCATGAGGCATTGTAATCCATGTTCAAGGTGGTTCTTTCTTCCTCAGTTAAATACCTAGGAATCAAACCAAATTCAGTGACTGAAGATGAACATCTCAAATCAATTCATGTCTACTTAATACCCAAAAAAGTCAGTTTTCATCTAAAACTTTCTATTCCTGGTGTGGTCCCTTGCCAAAATGTATTTTGTTCTACTTCCAAAGTGCTAATAATCTTTAACAATTCCAACACTGTTCAAACTCCTAACTAAATGATTTTCTGCTTTTGTTTGTTTGATTGGTGTTTTTGCCACCTAAGATAATAGTCAATTATGGGCCCCTTAAAAAATAAAAATAAGTTATATATTTTCAATATACCTTGACACACAGTAAACACCATATTCCCATTTTAAAAGGGAGTGAAGACATCAAAGAAAGACCTGTCCAAAGCAGATCAAACCCAGCAGGGAAACTCAAATGCTGAGTCTCTATGTCCACCTTCTAAGATTCTTTGTGCTGTCATCTGAGTTACAGCAGACTTGAGCAGCCTTGTTCCTCTAGTTCCATCACCTGAGACCTCTCTTGGTCTAGCTGCACACTAGACAGGCAGCTTTCTTCTGTGAATTCCCCACAGTCATCTGATCTCCAATATCCTTGGATCTCCACTGAACCTTACTCTATACTATCACATCTTGCAATAGTCTCTCAGGACGTCCAGCATCAGAACTCACCCTTCAACATACTGCTCATAAGGAGCACCTTTCTGCAAGTATCCCTGTCCTTCCCCCAATTCTTACATTTTATCTGAGTGCAAAACCAGTACCATGTGGATGACACTGCCAATTCTGTTCCAAACAGAAACTCGGTGTGCCACCTCTTATCACAATGCTTCTTTGCCCTTGGGACTAACCCTGAGAAAATACTTCCTCAGGGAGTTGTTTGGATAGTGAATGCAAGCTCATATCCATCTTTCTGCTTTCAATGGTTTTATATCTTTAGAATATGAAACTTTTGATTGGTGGGATCCTTCCTTGGGGATATCTTTGCCCATTTTTGATAGTTCTAAAGCGGTGTGAGGCTTTTCCTTACTTGTTTTAGTCTCTTTAAAAATTACATCTACTTTCTATGCACCTTCGTTGCCTATAGTAGTCATTTTAAATTTTTTTTGATCTACTTGTTGATCTTTTTCACTGTAAATCTGGACCACAGGAATAAGTATTACAAAGCCTAAGTTATACACACTCTTGAAATTCCTTCGAACCAACAAACTAGTCTATTGCATTTGAAGTCAAACCCAAGTGGTCAAGAGAAAGAGAGTCATGTGGCTAAATTGTTTGAAGACTATCACAAATGTTCTCTGGCCTGTTACCTGAAGTTTTTCTTGTTTCCCTGTGAAATATCATAAGCACCTTCTTTACTGTTCACATTTCTTTGGACATTCTGATCTTTGGAAATTCCACCAGAATGGTCCATTAAATTCTGCCTATTGCAGTTAAGGGCTTCTCTAGGTCGTTGCTTCAGATTCTTGCATATAATTCCTATGAATCAGTTATAGTACCAGGCCTGTCACAGAAAAGAACTACTCCTTTGTACCAATTTCTGTTTGTTTATTTTTTTACAATGACAACATGCAGGATAAAAGTAACAAGGAGAAGTAGTATTATTATGGTTTGCAGTTTTAAGGTAGTGTCTACTGAAGTGTGGGTATTATAGCATCAAGAGGGGTGCTAGCTATTCCAGTGCAACATAAGACAGCTAGTCATATTGAATGCGAAATTAGGAATTATACAGTGATTAACCCCATGCACACCTTGCTTTCTCACTTTTTCCTGTCCATTGTTTCTGGCACCCCAGTGCATATTCAAAATTAATATTCCAGTCTGAGTTAATTCTCTATGAAGCCAACCTCAGAGACACAACTATGGGTGTGTCCCCTTAGGGATTCCAAATCCAGTAAACAATGAAGATTGCCAATCACAGGAGCATTGTGGTGCATCCCGTGAGATAATGACGTGTGGAAAAGCACGTAGTAGACCCAGGGAACTCTAGAAGGTCGTAGCTTCCCTGAGTTTCATGGGCAAAGTTTTTAGGGTACAAAAACAACTGTATCTATGACTTCCCAGAATCTCAGTGATTCCCAACAAGCATAGAGAAGAGTTGTGGTTCTCCAACTGAATAAAACTGGGCAGTGCTGGAGGGCCTCCCAGAGTTACAGTCCACTGTGTTCAGTCTGAGTACACCAAGACATCTTCCATCTTTCTGTATCATTGCTAAAGAGACTTAGTGAAGTGCTTCTCTATTAAGGTGATTTTTATGCCATTGTATATTGTGTAATATTTAAGAAATTTCTATTTACACAACTGGGTGAATTGCCACTGATACATATTGAGTGGAGAACAAAGGTATGAATGAATACCCACAGCATTCTATGCCTCAGTAACAATATGATGTCTGCTTCAAACCACCATTATTTTTGATGGTTGGGAATTCTAGACTATCCTAATATTTCTGAAGTTCTCAAATGACAATAGTAAAGAAACACACTTGACATTCTCATGGGGAAACATCGCCCTCCCTGAGCTTTCAGCACGGTCCAGCTCCAGCACTCATTTGTGGTCTACTCAGCAAGAGCACTGGCACTGTACAGGAGAGGAAATCGTGCCACCAATAGAGAGGGGAACGACTGAGCAATACATTTTAGGGGTGAATTTAACACAAATCTGCTAATTACAAAGCCCAAGGTTGTAACTAGCTCCCCCATTCCTTTTTTCAAAAAGGAAATCTTTGTCATTGATTGCCTATAAATTTTAACAAGGCACAAAAATGTCATGGTCCTCATGACTGGTTTTATATGTCAATAACTTTTGTCCAATCTTAGTCACATTTTAATAAATATAGACATCATGATATTGAAATTGTTATTTAATCAATAAAGCATCTTAAACACTGAAATATAAATTATTTTATCATAAAAATTGGATTATAGATTATTTTCATTGCTAATTGATTTTCTGAACTTTCTGATTGCTTTTACAATAACAATACATTAAAAACTATAAAACTACCAAGCACAAATATTTTGATGTGGAATAGAATTATAGACAGGACAAATTAAATAAATAGGGGATATGGATTTATTGATTTTGTATTATATAAATTTTTGGTTGTGAAATCAAAAGTTTACTTTCACTGTGCATGATATTCATTTCTATCTGTTATATAAACATGGGGGCAGAGTGTACAATTCTGTGAGATTTTAAATGATTTCTAAACTGATTCAATTGCGGGAGTGCCTTCCCCTCACAACTTCTTCAGAGTTTCTCTGCAACTCCACAGACAATTTTATTCCATCACTTTGAAAAAAATAATCCTGTCATTATTGTGTACAATAGTCTTCAAACCCTAGTTGTACAAACCCATGCTTGAATTTCTTTCTTTTGGGGGAGTGTAAATTTTCCTCAATATGGGATGCTATTCTGTATCCTACATTGACCTAGATCTCGTTATAGAGCCCAGTGTAGCCCATGCTAGTTTCAAATTGCCACTAAGCCTTGTGTATCAATCTCTGTAGTACTGATGCTATAGGCATGCACCACCATTCTTGACTTTATAACTTGAATTCCCACACAATATTTTGTCTATATTATTATACTCCCCCAAATTACATGGTTCAAGTCCAGGTTTTATGCTTATTCAAGTATGAATCCCCTGTCACTTGGTGCAGCAGCTTGCATGTGGTACAAAGCAACAGGCAATATTTGCTTTGTATAATTCCAGTCTTAGGGCCCAGGTGGAGACAGATTGCCCTCTTCTTGAGTTGAGAGAGGTGGTTACATGTTGCAAAGACTATATTTAGCAGTCACATCTGTGTTTAGGTTTTGTCACCTCTGTTTTTATTTACCTTATTTTTCTACAGTATAGAGTGGATTTTCTTGTTATTTGCTTTGTTTTAGTTTTTATGTTGTGTGTGTGTGTGTATGTGCAAAATCTTTATTTGCATCTCAAGATCAAAAGTCATTCCCATAAAAAGCCCTTCATATGCATACACTTACGAGCTTTACTCACAAATGGTTCAGGAACATTAAAAATCCCTGACATGAAAAATGTGCTGCATCACAAGGTTTTAAGATGTACTAAGGAAATAAATATGCAGCTGTACTCTTGGGAGCAACTGTAGGCAACTGGCTAGATTGCTGCTGTGCACATCTTTAGATTGCCTGCAACAGGTGTCCTGGGTAAAAGCTATCAGAACAGTGAGCCATTCTTGCCATCTACAGGCCAAAACATGTACTGCTAAGAAAGGCCGGCAGCCTGCTAATGAGAGGAAGTTGGATCATACTCATATATTTCTATTCAATGCCAGCAACCACACACACACACACAAAGAAATTAAAATTGCTTCGCATGTCTACTGCTTTTATTCGATCTAGTCTAAACTCACCATTTCATTAAACCTAAAATGGTAAGATTTTGTGTCTTTCATTTTTTTTAAAAAAAATCTTATATCTTGCCCTTTTCCTTTTCTACTTATGTCTACGTATTTCTATATATCCCAGGAATAAGTTATTTCTTATAGTTCTCTGGATTTAGAATATTTATTTCTCTGTGTTTTCTTGACCAGAAGATTGTCTGTTATGAGTTAGGAGTCCATAAATATCGGTGTATGAATGATTCAGGTAATTAATGAACAAATGCATAAGCAAATGAAGTAGCAAAATAATTATGTCCTAGTTTATTATTTAAGATTATTTGTAAATGTCTGCATTAAAAAGATATTTCAAACATACATGGTATGTTAAGTTACTTACTTTTATGTAAGTATGTATATATGGTATGCTAAGTTACTTACTTTTATGTAAGTATGTATATATGGTATGCTAAGTTACTTACTTTTAGGTAAGTATGTATATATCTGTATTTTACATAGACAGAGAGGACATATATGTGCATGTGTAAATAGTCTATGATTTTTATTTACTAACGATGTTTTGCAACTTGTATAATTCTTGATCACAGTCTATGTTTTTACTAAAATCCTTAAATCCATACATTTAGCACCTTGTTATGTTTTAGAATATTTAAGGTCTCATTCTGACATGTTATCAGACAAAATATTCTGCAAGAGTCATTTAGTCTATAACATGAAAATTGCACCAAGGCCAAAGTTATAACTTCATATTTTTTGTCCTTTCTGTGATTGACTACAGATATCTTGTTGGATGAAATATAAAGCAAGGAAACAATGTTTGTTAGAGAAAAATAAGACATTAAAATAATATCGTTTATTTCAAGAGACGAGGAATCTCTTACCAGCTATCCTTCCATTAACACAACTTGGTATAAGGTTTTCTATTTCTCAACTTAAATATACTTAAAAATAAGCAATTATTCTTTATGTAACAAGTCCTTTGAAACAGCTACCATGCACTATGTACCATGGTTGAAAGTTCCTTAACCTAAGACATGTGCTGATATGCCCATCTTGTGTGCCATTCAGTTGAGTCCTGGAGAGATTATTTTGCAGTGATTACCTTGCAAGAGGTGCAGTGCTGCACCAGAACTGGTTCACACTGGGAAGGTACAATGGCACATTCACTGATATCACCTTAATAGATTTTAGTCAACCAGAATGGGAATCTTTACAGCATCTAAATAAGAGGTCCTCTTAGCCCACACCAGCCTAAGAATAAGCAAGTAGCAGGTGCACTCTTGGAGAAAACTGATTCTCCTAGGAAGTATCAGTTACCAATAAATCACCCACTAGGAGTAACACAATCACTTCCCCTCTTCATGCTGGAATTTAGTCTGGCCTTATCTTATATAGGTCTCATGATACTTTTTTTAAAAGTCACCATATTCTCTTTTTTGTTTTGTTTTGAGACAAGGTTTCTCTGTGGTTTGGTGCCTGTTCTGCAACTAGCTCTTGTAGAACAGGCTGGCCTCAAACTCAGACATCTGCCTGTCCCTGCTTCACAGGTGCTGGGGTTAAAGGCGTGCACCATCACTGTCCAGCTAAAAGTCACTATATTCTAATATATTCAAAAATAACAATATCACAAAGCT
This sequence comes from Dicrostonyx torquatus, assembly GCA_028555095.1. Classification (NCBI taxonomy): domain Eukaryota; kingdom Metazoa; phylum Chordata; class Mammalia; order Rodentia; family Cricetidae; genus Dicrostonyx; species Dicrostonyx torquatus. The sequence continues at coordinate 952,574 of JAQHUG010000408.1, read as the reverse complement.
AGTTCAAAAAACTATTCCAAGACTTATTTACCCAGTCCCAGAATCTATGCATCTCAGTGCATTTCTTTGCAGTCACAATAACCCTTTTGTAGGAATAGAGCTTCTCTTGGAGTCTTCTACTTTCACTGTTGGTTATGTTTCTATTCATTATCCATCACAAAAGCAAGAAAAAATATGATGGAGTCAAAAATATAAGGAAAAATAACTTTATTAGTGTTCTTATCCTTTTTCATGACTCAAATGTCTTTTATCCACATTATATCACACCTAATCATCTAATATTACCTTCTATTAGGGTTCTTCCTAAATGTTATAGTGTATCCACACTTAAGCCTGTGTACGTATATACATATTTATATGCTAGAATCCATATATGAGGGAGAACAAGTAGATTCATTTCATTCTAAGTTAGGTCCACTATACTTTTGAAGTCCACCCATCCTACTACGGATTTCATTCTTTCATCTTTTGTTGTATCTGAATACCAGTCCATTCTGTCTATGTATACCATTTTCTGTTGGTAGAATCTAGTTTGTCACATCTCATGCTATCGTAGATAGAGTAGCAATGAGCATGCGTGTGCAGATACCTCCTTACTAGGGTTGGATATGGATTCCCTCAGATACAGGCCTGGGAGCACAATAGCTGGATCAGGTGGCACTTTGGGCTTTGGTTTCTAGAGGACTGATTTCCGTATGGCTGTGTTGGTCTGCATTCTCACCGGCAGCAAATAGGGTTCCTTTCTCTCCACGTTCTCTCTGGTATCTGCTGTCAGAATTTATGATGATCACTATTCTTACTGGGGTGAGGCGATGTCTCAAAATAATTTTAATTTGCATTTCCCTCATGAATAGGGATGTTGAATACCTTTAAAAATAGTTTCTGTCCCATAGTATGTCTTCTTTTGAGAAGTGTCTATTTTATTCATTCATTTGTTGATTGGAAGTTTTATTTTCTTACTGTTTAAATTCTGCAATCCTTAATAAATCCTGGATGTTCACTCCCTGTCCAGAGCTGATAATAATTTTTTCTCCCTCTCTGTGATTGGCTGCATGGTTCTTGTCAAATGAAATGAGAATCAACTGGGTGGGAAGTATTTATGATTCTGATTAATATAAGACATAAGTAAGGGTTTTAGATAAAATCAAGAAACAACTGAGCACAACGCCCCCACTCCTTTCCCTGCACATGCGCACTGTAAAGAAGATGAATCCAGAAAGAGTTCCTACTCTCTGTCTCTACTCTGATTCCTGTGATTTCTTCCCAAGGATTGCACCCCATTTTCTCCTGAAAACTTCCAGGGACCTTCCTTTCTGCACCCCTTCCCTTATTAACTTCTTCAACAAATGTCTGCGTGTAGAGTGTCTAGCAGCTAAAGAAGCAGCTTTGAGGTTAGGAGGGAACACTGCACTCAGTTGTGTCCCATCTAGTGTGAGGAGCCAGCAGACTCCACAGAGATGATAGGCCAGGAATGAGCCAGAGAGAGAGGTGGGTTAGCGTATGAGATAAACAAGCTTAGGTTCTGTGTGGCTCAGTTTACCTACCATACACTACAGGGGAATTATATCAGCCCACACCTCTTAAATTTTTCATGACAATTGTTTTTGCAATATTAAAAATACTTAGTGTTTAATAAATAGTACACATTAGCAACTACTTTAAAAGAAACAAGCTTAATTGCATCCTGCAATTAGACCTATGAAGAAAACATGCCCTATAATAAGATTGAAATTAAATTGGGCCATTTTAGATAAGATAATCAATAACACACTCTTGGAGAAATTAATTAAGGAATGGGATGGAGTCCCTGTCACCATAACTAAAAGAGATGTTTCTGGCAGAAAGAAAAGAAACTGGCCGTACAAGCAAAACAGTTAGCATCCCAGGCAAAGGTTGAAGTCGAGTTTTTGGAACACAGGGACAGCAGCAGCAGTTGGGGTGAACCAATGCATCCAGGGTTCACAGAGTTCTTCTGGAGTTTCTACTTTATTGTAAGAGCAAGGGGAACATGGGTTTTTCCCTTATATTCTTTGTGTCTTTTTCTCATAAAAGGATCAGTCTGGCACTAGGAAAATTCCCAGCTAAGACCCTAAGCAATAGTAGGGACGGTGCCTTAACTGGCCTTCCCCTGTAATCAGATTGATGACTACCTTCATTGTCATCATGGAAACTTCATCTGGCAACGGACAGATGAAGATTCAGAGATCCACAGCAAAGCACTGGGCTGAGTTCCCAGAGTCCAGCTGAAGGGAGGGAGGAGTGATATTATGAGCAAAGGGATCAAGACCATGGTGGGGATACACACTGAAACAGCTTACCTGAGCTAATGGGAACTCAATGACTCCAGCCTAAGAGCGGGACCAAACTAGGCCCTCTGACAGCTGTGTGGTGTAGGTAGTCTGTGGAGCCACTGGTAGTGGGACCAGGACTTTTCCCTAACACATGATATGGCTTTTTGGAGCCCATTCTCTTTGTAGAGATACCTTGCTCAGTATAGATATAGGGGAGAGGGCCTTGGTCCTGCCTCTAAATGATCTGCCATACTTTGTTGACCCATGGGAAGCCTTACTCTCTCTGAGGAGTGGATGTGGGTTGAGTTAGGGGATGGTGGGGAGAATGGGAGGAGGGGAATGAGTGGGAACTGGAATTGGTATGCAAAATGGGAAAAATTGTTTTAAAAAAATAAATAAGGAAGGAAGGAAGGAAAGAAGATAAGAAGGAAGAAAGAATCAATCTGTCTCTTGTTCTCATGTAAGAATGCCCAGGACATCTGATGAAAGAGGTGACTATTTTCTCAGTTTGAGAGTGTTACTATCATTGATTGGTGGGAACATTAAGATATAGTGAGAAATGATTTAGGAACAGCATTTTCAGAACACCCAACGTCTTTTATGTCCTGAAACTTTGTCTTTCATACCTAAACCCTTGATTTCACCTAGAACATAGACAACTGTGGATGGTTTCTATAGAATCTTACATGAATGAACTTTCTAAAACAAAGTTTCCAAAGCAGTCACCACATCCTAAAAGGCTTTTTTTTTAAATTCAAGAATGATTAAGAAACTGATATATGGAAAATGAAATACTACTGTTCTCCTACAGCAACACAAAACTAAAATGATCCCAAGTGACAGTCTGCTTTACCCCTGCATCAGTGATTTGCTCAACCATCACCAAAGAAGCTTTCCTTTGTAGTAGATAGGGACTGACACAGAGATCCACAGCCAGACACTGCAGAGAGGGGTTCTGAGATGCTCAGTTCCACATGGGACGTCTTCATCAAGCCCTTCCCTCAGGGCTCAGAAAGCAATGAAGGAGAGGATGTGGAAAGATGGAAGAGGAAGGGGTGATGGAGAACCCCAAGAAAAAGGTGTATTTGAAACGCAACAGGACTTTCACACACATGAACTCACAGGGACTGTGGCACAAGGACTGTGGCACAAGGACTGCACAGATTCAGGCCAGATGGGTCCCAGCCCTGAC
>JAQHUG010000408.1:901136-915800 GCA_028555095.1 Dicrostonyx torquatus | reverse complement strand
CATTGAAGGCAAATTCCTTCTTAAGCAGTTTCTTCAATGCCCATCCACCTCTCTGAAGTAATTGGTGCTGTCTGACATTTGGTAAATGTCTAAATTCTTAAAGCACTTTAAATGCCATTTTCTGTAGGTCTTTGAAGTGTTGAATATTATCTATATAACTGAAATATATCTCTATATATCCAGAAAGCCTAACTAATATAATTAAAAGTTTGATGCTGACAATCAGGGCATAAATCCACATAAGACCTAAATTAAAAAGTTTAAGAAAAAATAGAGGGCTTCTAGAAAAAAAAGAGCATAATTAAAGTACAATCTCCATTTACACTATTTCCCCAAACAGAAAAACAAATATCCTTCCTCTTCTACCTCCTAAACATATTTGTGTCTTCCAGAACAGTGACCTAACTTTGGACCTTTAAAAGCCATGTTCAAATACCTGAAAATGTGGATTTATCTTCATATAGAACTATACAGAAGTAATCAACAAAAAATAAGCTTAAATTGGTTAGAAGAAGGCCAGAATCCAATGATTGGTACCTCTATAATAATGGGAAAAGTTGGGAGTAGACTCAGATGAAATGAACACGTCTGCATTCAGGAAGAAGCAAAGATTGAAGCTATGGCAACATAAACTTGTCAGGTGAGGATGAGAATCACCCGAAGCAAGGTGAGTGTCATGGCATGGCAGCTCTCTCAGAACCTTCTGGAAAACTTGATTTCAGACTTCTCACCTCTTTTCCTATAACATAATAATTTTTTGCTGAACTAACCCGCATGTGTGGTCATATGTTGCAGTGATCCCAGGAAGTGACTTCATATTGTCAACCCAAAACCGGCATCTTTGTTTCTTCTGCTTAACTCTACCTCCTAGTCACACACATCGTCACCTACACACACGGCTCCATTCACATCCTCAAATCCACTCCACCTTTTCTTGATTTTGGTTGACAAAGATTAATCTATTTTTGCCAGCCAAGCAGGAGGGGAACAATGTGCATACTTCCCTGCCTGGCAGACACCCCACTGGGGTAACCTGCACCTATTGACTTCATCTGGCGATAAAGTGAAAGCTAATGTGTTAGCACAGCAGTGTTCCTGTTAACTACTGATTTGTTTTCTCATTTGCGTAAATACAGACTGAACTGTGTGAGAAGCCAACGGAAGGAAGCCTCATCAAGGAGTTTTATAGGCCAGACAAGTGTTTCCGACACCTGGGACTCACTGTAAATACAGAGTTTACTCATTTTCTTTTGCAAATGAAAAATCTAAAAAATTTAACACATGTTATTCATCACAGTCTCTCCAGAAATAGACATTATACTTCACAAATAAAATCAAGTGTCCTCACCTCAGAGGCACAGTATAGGCACCTGCGTTGGTCTTGTGACAGAATGACAATGTGCTATGGTCACATGATCTAGGGAAGGAGAATGTATCCAAATTTCCCCCAAGGTCTCAAAGGATAGAGCAATATTGTAGTTGTTGATAACATTTCAGTAGGCTCTTGACAATGACTCTCTCTGTCAGCACAGGGGATATTCCCTTCCACCATATTCTTTTTTAATTTTTTCATTGTTTATATTTATTATATATAGTACTCTGTTACATAGAAACATTTTCCCTCACGGTTACAGTATAAATTGGGTAATTCCCCTCTCCAAGTCCTTCCCCGCCATGTTCATAACTATTTAGATAATAGCAAAATGATCAAGTAGAAGGGATTCTTTCTAAATAGGAGTGACTAGTTCGTATGTTAGGCTTCAAAAATTCAATTTCTTCCCCAAAGTCCAGACACTCAAACCTTTGCTGCCAGTCTGATGTATTTCTGAAAATTTCTGGAACCTTTGGTGTATATGTAGGTCACTGACAGAAAGAGGTTAGGACAAGGCGATATATTCTTGAATAACATTATATGGACTTCTACATCCTTATTTTGGTTTGAATGAGGATTATCTCTCACAGGCTCATGTGGATAAACACTTGGTTCCTAGCTGAGAGTGCACTTTGAGGATGTAATGGATCCTTATTGTAGGAAGTCCATTATCATCACTGGAATTTGATTTTGAGAAGTTATGGCCTTGCCCAATTTCCATGACACACTCTGTTCTGTGTGCATTTGAGATGTGATCTCTTATTTTATTGCTTCTGTGATTACTGCCATGGTGCCCCACTATGATGTAATCTTATCCCTCTGGAACTGGATGTTGAAATAAACACTTTTATAAGACACTTTGGGTCACAGTGTTTTATCACAGCAACAGAAAAGTACCTGTGGACACCACGAGGGTAACATGATTTTGCTGCCACATGTTCTTCTCATGAGATACTGAGATGCTACAGGTATGTTACATGAACCATTCACCAAAATCATTCAAACTAATATATATCTACTCTCATTACAAAATAAATATCTTGGGTAGTTTATCATGGTGACTGACAGACGACTGATCCAACACAAAGCTGCCACATTGGGAAATGAGGACGATAATACTTTTCCCGATGGAAACTATGTTTCTGAGGCCAAAGAGAATGTACAGAGAGTGTGCCTGTGTTTTCAGGAACTCAAGGCTGACTTTAAATCTCATGTAATGGTTTATTCTAAGTGCCTTTTCTCACCCTGTACGTGAGTAGACATCATTAAGGTATTTGAAATGTTCCTCTCTCCCCCCACAATGATACATTAATGCTCACACTTCTGTTTTATAAGGACAGATTTGGAGTCTGAGAAATTGGTGATATTGTTTATTTAGACTTTTAAAACAAAATGCAATAATTTGGGACCTTTAAAGGCAAACATACATTTGTTTGTGTAAGCTCTAGAACCTGGAAAGTTAAAGTCAAATTTTTGTGCTTACTCAAAAATTCTAATCACAGTAAAAACAGAAAGTGTGGCAACAAAATATCTATACTTGCAGTTATACTTTAGACAATATTTTCCTTCAGAAAGATTGGCTTTGGTTTCTGAAATATACATTAGGATAGACACCCTGTTCTCAAAATGGAGAAAAGTTTTGTTAATTAAATAAAGCATAAGGAACAATTCTAAAAATGATATCACACAGAAAATCTAATACATATATGTTACAAGTTTTGGCACAAAGTTCTTTACGATATGCTTGCTTTGAAGTATCAGGCAGCCCTGAATATTAAGTACTATAGTATTATTTTATATGATATTCTCTGTAGATTGGCTCTCATTTGTGAATATTTTTTGAACTACAAAATAGAGAATGTGAAAGTTGAAGAAATTCTGCATTAATAAGCAGTTAATTAACCTTATACTATAAATAGAGATGAGGAAACGTTTCCCATCACATGCTACAAAGAAAAGCAATGGGGGGCATGCTGGAGAGATGGCTCAGTGACTAAGAGAGCTTACTTTTCTTTTAGTATATTTCAGCTCAGTTTCCAGGTCCCTAGTAAGGAGGCTCACAACTTTCTCTGATTACAACTGTAAGGGATCCGATACATCTTTGTGTCTCTGTATGCATCTGAACACCTATAATACACACACACACACACACACACACACACACACACACACACACACATATATATATATATATATATATATATATATATACAGAGACATATGGTGGGGGAGGGAAAATTTTTAAATAAATAAAAAAAGAACATTATCTCTTAAACACTTCAACAACTCTCTTGCCTCCTAGGGGACAAACTTCACCCTCATACTGTCAATACCGGCTCTTTGTTTCTCTCAAACAAATTCATTTGCTTATCTTTCAGATATCATTTTGAGTAGGGAATAAGTAAGAGGAAGAAGGGAAGAAAAGAAAAAGAGTATGTGGAGAGAACATGGAAAATAGGAAGGAGAAGAAAAGGTAAATAAATGGAGAGAAGGAGAACATGGGAAAGAAGAAAGTAAGGAAGAAAAGAAAGAATGAGAAGAGAGGAGGGAGGGAGAGAACCGAGAAAGAAAGGAGAGGGAAAGAAGGAGCAAAGGAAAGAATAAAGAAAGAGAAGAAAAACAAAAAATAATAAAAAATAAATAGAAAAAAGCCAGCTTTGTACTCTGTTCAAAACCTCCAATATGAGGGAATGAAGTAATAAACAGATGTTGAAGACTAACTTTATATTGTCCAGTGCTGTTCTGCCTTCCTGGCACCCACTTTGTCTATAATTTTTGCACTGACAGACATTAGAGACATTTCAGTCTTTGGTCTCTGGTGAGCAATGTTGTTAGGGACTTTTGTGTAGATGTATGGCTTTATTTTTGTTGGGTATAAACCTCCAGAATCATTACTTCTGATACTTAGCATTTTCAGAAACTTTTGATCTCTTTTCCCAAAGTCGTACGTGATCTTGTGTTTCTTTCATTGTTGCATGTTTCTCCACCTCTTCACTATCTCCTGTTTGCATTTTGACATGTTAGTGGCTTTGAAGTAGTATCTCTCTGACATCTTCATTATAATTTTCCTTTCATGTAACTAAGAATCCTTTTATGTAGTCAGTGGCCATTTGTAAGTATATGTTGGGAAAAAAACTAAACATGTAAGCTGCCCATCATAGAATGATTTTATCATTTTTATTGTAAATTGTAAGAAATGTTATTTTATGTCTTCTCAGTCATAGTCAAGTATATGATGTGACTAAATTATTCTGAAAAATCTATTTTCTTTACATTATGTAGCTCCAGATAGTCCTGCTTAGATAATTATGCTGACTAATTTTATATCAGCGTGACACCAGCTCAAGTCATCCTAGAAGAAGGAACCCCAATTGAGAACTTGCCTCCATAAGATCCAGATATAAAGTATATTATTAATTAGTGATTGATGGGGAAGGGCCCAGTCCATTGTGGGTTGTGGCACCACTGGATTGGTTGTCCTGGGTTCTATAAGAAAGCAGGCTGAGCAACTTAAATGGAACAAACCAGTAAGCAGCACCCCTCCGTGGCCTCTGCATCAGTGCCTCCCTCCAGGTTCCTGCCTTGTGTGAGTTCCTATTCTGACTTCCTGCAATGATTAGCAGTGATATGGAAGAATAAGTGAAATACATTCTTTACTCTCCAACTTGCTTTTGTTTTGTTTTGTTTTTGCTTTTGTTTTTCGAGACAGGGTATCTCTGTAGCTTTGGAGCCTGTCCTGGAACTAGCTCTTGTAGACCAGGATGGTCTCGAACTCACAGAGATCCACCTGCCTCTGCCTCCCGAGTGCTGGGATTAAAGGCATGCACCACCACCGCCCAGTTCCAACTTGCTTTTTGGTCATGGTGTTTCACTATAGCAGAAACCGAGATGAAGACAATTGTTTTGTTTTACATCTTCTGTATACTGAGTCATCACTGCTAGAGTAGGATAACCACCTTGGGGCTTTGGGTTTCTCTTAGGTGATTTAAAAGTATTAGTCTTGCTATTTACTCAAAATGTGTGTAGCTTCCAGTCTTCTGTCACAGTCCATGTTTAACATCACCAATCACCTGATAGTATGAAGCATGTACCTACTCATGGCCTTCAAGGCTTCTGGATATCCAGACCATGCCTGAGTCACGGTACTCTGACTCAATAGACCTCATATGAGACCCCTATGCCATATTAAGTGTTTTTTCTATGTTGAGGTGGGTCATTGTGTGTCTGGCTCCATTAAGTGTTTTTTCTATGTTGACATAGGCTTTTATGTGCTTTTGAGTTTGCCTGCCATCTTTCAATGACTTTTCCTGAGTCACTATAGCTCATTGTGGGTTTGTAAATCTTCTGAGCTCCAGTGCTGAAACTAAGAAGAAGCCATCTTAGCTGTGGCCTTCCTTCTTCACATCAAGTGCTAGCTGATCTAGGACCTGGACATGTGAAAAAAGTTAAGTACTATTGCTCAAACAAGCTTCTAAGGAACAACCAGAGTACTCTTATATTCATAAACATATATGGAAGGTCAAAGATCACATCATCTCATAAGGAACAACCAGAGTACTCTTATATTCATAAACATATATGGAAGGTCAAAGATCACATCATCTCATTAGAAACATACTGCTGAACACAAAGACATGCAGACTGGGGGCAAAGACTGGAAACATAGGCTGGTCCTTTCTACACTGCATCTTCAGTGATCAGAGATTGGATGGTGAGGGAAATAGGCAAAAGACTAGGCAGGCTTGCTGAAGAAGAGCAAGTAAGATTTTGGCATGCTTTTGCTTTGCTTATGACTTAAATGAATATTCTTTCAGTGAACATATTGTAACTATATTGAATATGCACACTTGCTGATAGATGTTAGACGTAACATCCATATCAATGTCTGAAATCTGTGAACTGGAGCATAAGGCTTCCCTCTTTATCCTGTGCGGTGATCCTCACATTTGCTATGCTTAAGTTTCCTGCACAAAAAGCTTGCTCTCTGGAGTGTCAGTATTTGGGAGTTAGAAGAATCTTCAGAGGCAGAGCTTAGTGCATGGAAACTGTGGCAACCTTACTACTTCAGGTTCAGATTTTGCATGAGTTCCCTTCAACCTTGCAAGAGAAAGTTGTCATGAAAACCTCAACCTTGTCATAGCTGTTACACACAGAAACCCTTTCTTGAAAAACAAAATCAAAGGAAAAAACAAAAAGCCTCAACCTTGTCACCTGCGTCTCCCTGGCTACCTACTGGGTTGTGATCACTTATTTGTCAACCAGACCTTGCCCTTGCTCCCAGCCTTGAGGTAAGAAGAACAAAGAGGGTCCTTGAAAGAAACTGCATCAGATCATGGGACTTTAATCACTCAAAACGGAGCTAAGTAAACACCATTTTCATCATAACTAGTTTGCCTCAGGAGCTTCATTACAGCATCTAACACTGATTTGTGTACCACATTTATTCAAAAGTCACAGTTACTAAATTTATTTTTCATCTTTTCACTGTCCTGTGCTAACCTATTGTCATGTGAGATTATTTTCAAGTGAGTAGACACAGATGGATCATACATTCAAAACGTCTTGCTTGTGTGGAATGTTTAATACACTTTCAGAAATGATGCTGTCCATGAATTGTTTCCAAATAAAAGCTTTCAATAGCATCACTTAAGACAAATATTTATGACTCACATTCCATTCTGTTATGCTTTTCTTCTCAAAAGATGAGTTTCAACAGCATCAGGCATTTTGGGAGCTTTACATGAAGATGAAAATTTATTAAAAGTTCCATCTACTTCAAAATTAGTTAGAGCCTGGGATGGAGAGATGACTCAGTGGTTAAGAGCACTTACTACTGCTGTACAGGAACTGAGTTCATTTCTAAGCACCCACATAGCGGCACACAACCATCAATAGCTCTAGTTCTAAAAGATCCAGTACCTTCTTCTGGTATGAATAACATACGTGCTGACCAAACACCAACACACATGAAATAAACATTTTAAGTTATAAAGTATTTAAAGCCATTTTTGAAATTGTAAACCAATTTGCCAGTGAAGAAATGGCCTTCAACAATATTCTTACTATTCCAGTGTCAATTATTGGGAAGATGTTGTGCAGATGAGGCTCATAGATTTAAATCATAAGCGAGCCACTCTGGTGCCACACATAGCCAGGGCTACATAGCCTGGTACTGCATGAAATGTGCATGAATGCTGGAGCCAGAAGTCATCCTGTGAAAATTGTTCTAGTTTTTGTAAAAGTAAACTCATAAACTGAAGGTCCCTTTTTCATTGGTGACTCATCAAAACCCAGTTGATCCTGCTTAATAAATATTCAATAATGCAGCATATATAAATTAAAATACTCATGACTTGGAAATATTTTGGGGTTTAATAATACCAGAATTGTTCTATATATAATCCATGAACTTAGAGTAATACTAAAAACTGTGACCACGTTTGTAACAGGCAATGAATCAAAGAATCTCAAAAGAAATGAGGCCAAGTTCTGCAAAAGTACTTGGGATCTATAAATGAAGTTCTTCTCTGTGTTCTCAGCCTGACATAATTCGAAATTAATATTTCATAGTGATGATGACTATTGAACAACTTTGGTAGAAAAATATTAAATTATCTTTTAAATACTACCATAGTAATTATAATAGCTTACTAACAAATGATAAAATGAAGCAAAAAATACAGGAAACAGAATTATAAAAGATAAGACAGGAAATAAGTGACCGAAGATAGTGTGTTCATATCTAAGTCTGTCAAAGTTGCCATAAAAAAAAATACCAGAAACTATCAGGTTTATAAACATCAGAAATAGATTCTCACAGTTCTAGAAACTGGAGAGCCTAAAACCAAGGTATTAACAGGTCTCACATCTGGAGAGGGAGTTCTTATTTCCCACAGACCAGGCTTTCCCTATTAAACTTTTCTTTGCAGGAATGTGTGTGTTTACTCTCCAAAGCCTGCTTTATGATAGGACAGTTCCTGAAGCTGTTCCAGGTATGCTTTAACCCCCCCCCAGCCCTGATTCCTATTATGATAATATTGCAGACTAATTTCTCAAATATGGGTGTGAGAAGGGCAAGAGGCACACATCATGGAAACAATGGTAGTTATTTCACAAAACTTAAAACCCTGGTAGTGTTTGACAACCTGCTCAGATGTGACGTGAGACATGCTAACCTTTTAATTAAATTCTTTTTGTGTCTATTGTGCATTCGTGATTTCTTTATTACTCTTAAGTCATTGCTGTATTCTTCGTATTCCCTGATCTCCTTAAACTCTGGATCTGCTCCTGTGTTGAACTACAAGCATCTTTATTCTCTCTCACTGCCAAATAGACCCAGGTTCACAGAAAATTGAGGGTACACTAGAGTGGTGCTTGACAAATATCTCCAGGCATTGTAATTATCCAAAGGACACGACAGATCTTACTTCTGCAGATTTTGAGTGAGATTGGCAGTTTGCTTTTCTAGAAATTTCAAGGGGATGCTGCTAAAACTGTAACACCATGCTTGCTAGCAATGGCCTAGTGTAAAGAAAATTAATCTAACAAAGAATAGTCCGGAATGTAGGTGACAGGTGGGAGTTTAAAGTGAATACTTATGGTAGAGGCACTATCTAGCTTATTAACAATAAAGTACTGAGATAAATCAGCAAATAACATAAATAAAAATTTTGTTAACTGGAACACAAATTATTTCTAGTAAAAGAATCTAAAGGCCAATATATGAAAAGGTACAACAAATAAAAAGAAAGTTGGGTTGAACTATGCAAAAGTACCTTCTAATTTTGCAGATAAAGGAAAGAGGATGAGTGAAAAAGAGAAAGGGAATGGGATAGTTAAGCAGAGTCTATAAATGCCAGAATTCAGTTCTGAGGAGAAGGGAAGGATAGGGACTCTTCTACAAGGGCAAACACAGAAAATATCCCATTCCAGGTCGTGCTGATGCACCATAAATGCACTCTGGCTTGACATACGTGTTCGGTAGACGTCGGCCTAAGCGTATAATCGGTATTGTGGTACAGAAACTGGGAGGATGGGGAAATGTGGAAGTCAGATTAACTAGTAGGCCTTTTCCTATGATGATTGCTTAGTTGGAGGTTATGGATAAGAAAAGCCTTAAATCTTGAGATTTCAAGAGTATAAAGGAACAGAGCCTGCCGTTACTAAGCCTACATAATTTACTGTGCAAGGAGGCACACTGCAAAAATGAAAATTTATTTTATTTGTCATTCTACAAGGACAAAGCCTTGTAAACAAGAACTGTAACGGGTTCTTGGTGCGTATTGCTGCTCTAGCCACAGAAGAATCGAATGCTTGAGAAACTGTTGGTTACATAGACCATGGAGCGTGGAGAGGTAGACTTGAGGCACTAATCTCTTATTTCTAAACTGCAGCAAAATAAAAGTGACAACATTAGTTTTGTAGGCTTCTTCAGATAACAGTGATCTACCCACTGTGTCTTAAACAAAAACAGCCTATCTTCACATATTTTCATTAGCGAAACGTCCATGATCAATATCTTAAGAGTCACAATCCTCTGAGGCATCTCTCTTTTCTTGCAAATGGTCATCTTAACCATGTACCCTCATGTGGTCTTTCATCTCTGAGTGTCTTAGCCCTGTTCCCTTTCTACTCTGGAAATATAGCAAGTGTTTTGGAGTAGCACTTTTTTTTTCATGTCATGAACTAAATGTTTGTGACTCCCTAAGATTGGTAATGGTTTCTGAAACAAGGTCTCAGCTCCTACATCCACCTCTAGAATACTAGGATTACAAGTGAGATCCAACAAGCCGAAGATAAAGTTTCTGGCTTCATGAATGTTAAGGAAGCACTCTACCCAATGAATTATCTCAACCATCAATAGGCTAGGGCTGGGTGGTGGCCCTTAGGTTAGGAGAGAGTTATCTTAGTCTCTCCTGCATCTTTATTCTCTCTCTCTTTTTCTTTCAATCAGACTTTTCGCTGTTAACAATGGACCTTGAAGGTGGAAGGGCTTATTCTGTCCTCCAGTCCAGAGGTCATAGTTCACCCTGGTGGAAAGATTTTAGGTTACTAGAATGACTCATATGAAGATCCTGGGAGAATAGAGAAAATAATTTTTCCTCTTTTTTCCCTCTTGCTCCAAAGGAAGGTATCTAACCATCAGTGGGTCTTGCCTTCTTAGATAGTTCTCCATGAAAATATCCTTTGACATTAAAAGAAGTGTGATATACTCTTGGGTTCTCCTCAAGCCAATTAAATTAACTACAAGACAAATTGTCTTTTCTTAATATAACCTCCATTACTTTCTCCTTCTCTAATCAGTAATAAATCAAAAGACAGTTATATGCAAACAAGGAAGTGATTGCTCAATGAACACCAGTAAAATGGTGCCTTGATCTAGGACTCTTAGCCTTCAAAGCCACAAAAATAATTTCTTGTAATTAAAGCTACACATTTTATGGTATATCTGTAATACAGATAAAGTGAATAAACCCACCTTATTTAAGATTTTTATTGTTGAAAAAACTAGTCTTTGAATACAGTTACATTCTGAAATGCTGGAGGTTAAGATTGTGGCACATGGATTTCTGGGTGACACAATTCAGACCATAATAGTGACCTTTAAGGAAATGAGATTGACTAGCATAAAAGAAAGATAGTAATAATACTTAAGCAAACAATAGCTCCAGAAACTGAGAAGTGAACATCAACAGATGAACATATGAGGCTGACTATGCTGGTATAAGAAGACACCAATACAGACATCAGGAAAGATGACAAGTGTACAGAGGAAAGTCTGTTGGGAAAGAGAATAGAAAAGACCAGAAGCAAGCATGGTTGATCATTGTTAAATATGGTATGAAAGAAGGGATATTTGCCTAATACTCAACTTTTATTATGATGACACTAATAACAGGGGATGTTTATCATGCATGTTAATTTAACAACTTTCTATGATATTTGCATGGTAAATACAGGACCAAGATCTTTACATCCATTATCTTTATTTCAATAACCTAATGAGACCAGAGGCTGACATTGTTACCATTTAATAAATAATGAAATTTAAACATAGAAACTTAGCATATAGATATAAATTGAGCATAGACAAGTTGGAGTGATTTTTTTGTTGTTTTGTTTTTTCTTCTTTCATTCTTGTGTATGTGTATATGTGTTGTACATATGTATATTTGCATTTTGCACATGGGTGGGCTCAGATTTGTGTGGATATGAAGCAGCCTAAAGTAGATGTCTGGAATAATACTTCTTAGCTCTTCCACCTTCATCATTGAGATGAGATCTTTCAGTTTAACCAAGACCTCACTTATATAGCTAGTCTTACTAGGAAACCAACTTGTTCTTGGGATTCCTGTCTCAGTCTTCAGAAGCTAGAATTATTAATGGGCTACCATTACTGCTGTCATTTATACGAGTTCTTGAGATCCAAATATAAGGTACTTACTCTTGTAGAGAAAGCAACTGAGCCATTTTCCCAGCTCCAATATGATTTTGAACTCCCAGGTTTACATGGAGCCAAATCCAGTAGTGCATTTTTCTCTAATGGGAGCTTGATCTACCTGAATCTTCAGGATTGTTTGGCACAAGTTGGCAGTATCATCCTATCACCACATGTGAAGTCCCATCCCAATAATCTCATGACAGTGGGCTTTAGGAATGTAAAGTTTTATAAATGTACACTTGTTTATTTCACCCATCTCAAGTTCATAATTTGTAATACATGGTAGACCATTTTCCATCACAGAATATTATAGTATTAAGAATGATTCTTTCATATCAAGTGAATCTATTATCTGGTAGATATAAGGAACTCAGAATGGCAGTTGCCATGGCTATCATCATCTCTAATATTTTTATCATTGTCAACCACTGATTTCATAAACCTTTTGATGAGTCTGTCAGTGCAAAATAGTCCCAACTGTGAAATAGTAGCATGCAGAATGGAGTCTCCAAGTTCCTCCCTACCTTCATGATTTTGACTCTCTTTAAAATGCACCTGTTTGGATAACACTGCTTTGGGAGTACTAGAAGGATGATCTTGGAGTTAACTAAAATGTATACATGTTACAGGAGAGTTGACATGTTTTGCACACACCATGGAGGTGAAAAGAAATCATATTTATGCCCATGTACTCCCAAGCAATTGATGGTGTATGCTTTTCTGGTTGATTTGCTTATGGTCAAGATTTAACAATTATACGATTACAAGGAGGAGCAATGTCAAGCTAGAAATACGTTACAGTGGAACTGGCCCAGTGGTTCCAGTGGTTTTTGCTTGTATATGTGATTGACTTTTAAATAACATCAATTCTTCCTTTCTTGGCTTCTTTTATGATGAAAGGAAACTTGTATGGACTGCTAAAATCCAAACATCAGTTTTGCTAGGCTACCTAGGTGGAAATCACACACATACAACTTCATAAAGACAGAAAACTGGAAGCCATATTATATATGCAAAGGACCTGCATAGTAAAAATATAAAAAGAAAAAGTAAAAAGAAAGAGAGAGGTAAGGTGTGACGGAAGGGGTGGGAAGGGGAAGGAGGAAGGAATGGGGAGAGAGGGAGGGGCCAGGGTGGGGGAAAAAGAAGGGAAGAAGGAAGGGGTAGGGAGGCAGGCAGGAAGAGAGAGTGAGGGAGGCAGAGAATAAGGGAGGGAGGTCAAAGGAAGGAAGGAAGGTTTTGACCAAACATTATGAGACATAGAACCTCTAAAGGAACAATTGAGTTCCTTTTGTACTGAGCATGGGGCCAGCCCTTAAGAGTGGCTTGTATCCTCAGTGAAATTCTGTAAGAGAGAACTAATTTTTGATTTGTGTTATCCTTTGGAGGTAAGTTAGGAATGGGGCTTGTGTCTTCTTCCCCTCTCAGAACTGGGATCCCATCTGGCTTAAACCTGTGTAGACCCTGTGCGTGCTTCTACACTCTTTTTGAGTTCATACGTATACCAGTCCTATTATGTCTGGACAATATTGTTTCCTTGATGTCTTGTATCTCCTCTAGCTCTTAAAATCTTTCAGCCTTCTCTTCCTCCGCGTTATTCCTTGAGCCCTGAAGAGAGTGGTATTTGATAAAGATAGCCCTTTAGGGCTGAGTGTTACAGAGTCTCTCATTCTCTGCATAGTATCTGGCTGTGGATCTCTGTATTTGTTCATATCTGCTGCAGCAGGAAGATTCTTTGATGATGGCTGAGTGAGGCACTGATCTAAGAGAGTAGAATAATGTCATTAAAATTATCCTGTGGCTATATTCTTTCAGACAAATCATAACATTTGCTTTTTCTCTGGATCCCTAGCCTATCAGCCTCAAGTGCTTGGGTCACCCAAGTAGTATTGGTATGGATTCCATCTCATCAAGTGGGGACTGAGCCTTAAATTCACTGAGATATTAGCTAACTTCCCCCACAGTTTTATGACAGTATTAGAGTAGAACATCTTGCAGAGAGGTCATCATTGTAGATGTATATCTGAGTTGTTTGCCTTTCTCATGTGGTAGCACACAGGGTACCTTTCAGTACCATAAATGCCAGTCTGTAGGAGTAAAGGCTATAGGTAGGAACCAGTTCAACTTCTCTGCACTGAAGGAATTATGTCAGTCTTGTCTTCCACAATGGACACTTATTGTCAGTTTTTAAAGAGCCACCAATAAATGTGGCTCTACCGTGGAGTACTCATAGTGTTCCAATGGTCAACAACTAATTAGACTTAACCCGTTAACCATGGTAAAAATTCATTTGGTGAGCAAAGATGGCCAACTGGGGTTCTGTCTCTCTATTATTTCATAATTTCTTTTAAATTGCTTTCATATGTGCATATTTTAGTAAACTTCTACTGTATTAGGTATCAAGATGATCCCTCAAATGGCCTTAGTTTTAATAGTCTTTGTAGTAATGTTTCATTTGTATATAAGAAATAAAGATTGCTTGAAGATCAGAATGCAAAACAGCTATACCACTCAGTCATACAGGCCAGTCAATGGTGGCACATACTTTTAATCTGAGCAGTCACACTAATTAGCCATAGAGACCAAATGATGCATGCCTTTAATCCCAGCATTGGAAGGAATATATGGCAGGATGAAAGAGGAACTCACTCTCTCTTTTCAGTCTGAAGACTTCATAGATAAGAGCTCTCTAGTGACTCACCTGTTTTGCTTTTCCAATCTTTATGGAACCTTGTCGAAAATGGATCACATACTCGGTAACAAAGCAAACATCCACAGATACAAAAAGATTGGAGTAACCTCTTGTGTATTATCGGATCACCATGGAGTAAAGTTAGAATTTAACAACAAT